>VZTZ01009358.1:48811-60859 GCA_013400955.1 Drymodes brunneopygia
TCAAAAGATCTCTCTTCATTCTTTAAAAGAACACTGTCCTAGAGCCTGGTTTATTCTTAGTTGTGCCAGAAGCATACTTTCCTTTTTCTCTTCTACAGAAAAGTAATGAAGTACCCAGAGCAAACCAAACAACTAACGGAAATGTTGGAAATCTGAATCTCCTTCAGCTTCCTGACAGCTTTTCAAATAGAGTACAAAACCAGTTTCTGAACAACTGCCTCCATAGATTACCTCTTTAAACAAGAAAGCAAATCAAGTCACAGGCATTCAGTATCAGTTCAGGACTCAGCAGCACTCAGCCTGCGGTTATTCTGTGTGTATAAGAATGAATGTCTGTACTCTTGCCACTCAGCTGCTCAACACACACGTTCCCTTCTCTTACGCCACAAACTACACATTTATCCTCACAGCACCACACTTTCAGAAGATTTACCTTTCATACTCTGATTCCACTAAAATGTTATTTTAAATAGGCTGTAAGAAGCAGCGCCTATAATTTAACATGACATATTTTTGCAGTTGACAAAAAATTTCTTGTATGCTGATGGTACTTCTTGTGTTTACAACCCACAGCCCACTGGATTCAACCAAAATAATTTTTTTCTTTCTCCTCCACCAAAAAAATCTGTAAAGCCCTTTTTAAATAAGACAGTTCTGAAAAGCCTACCTCAAATTTTTTTCCCCAAGACATAGGAAAAAGCTACACCATCTAAGAGTCAGACAGGAAAATCTCCAGTGATCAGCCTAGCAGATGCTGTTTAGAAGAACACACATTCTATTTGCTATTGCATAGAAGGAAAATCCATCAGTCCTGCCTACTGAAACTGGAACACTATAACTAAAATATTTTTGGAAATTCTGTTGTTAACAAACAGCAGAGTTTGAATCCCACTTTTATCAGGATACAATCTACATAACTCACAGGTAGACAGCAATGACAGAAAACCTTTGCTTCGTGTTTCCCTTCCACAGCTGCCCTTTCTGAAATCTTGCTGTCCCTGTTCCTCTTATGCCATTTCCTGTTGCTTGAAAACAGCAATCACAGAGCAAAAAATAAGGCTGTTTAAGGTGTAATGAAATATAGAAACAATTAAGATTAGACAGCTTCTGGGAGAAAACTGCGGTGGATAGTTTATCCAAGAGTAGGGTGAAAACACATATGATTGCTCCTTGTGATCCAAGGTGTAAATGAAGCATGTTACAGTAGCAATGTAGTGTGTTAAAATGGAGAGAATGCAAATAGAACCTAAGGCCAAAACAGAAGTCCCCCCTGCACTTCACATGCACCTCAATACACACCAATGGAAGCAATAAAATTTTCTTCCTTTAGACTTCTTGTGTCAAACTCCCTAGGCCCTTTGCCTGCAGGGCTTGGTGGCTTTGGCATTAGCTGAGGTACCGGCAGCTGCGTCGCAGGTTTTGGGTCCACTCTTGGGGATGATGCAGGATCCTTGCCAACTGGAGTGACAGATCCATCTGTTGGACTTCGTTTTCTCTTTTCTGGCTCTTTAAATAAAAAGAACAGTGTTGAGAGAAAATAAATAAATAAATAACTACAAAGAAACATAAGGATAAAGGAAATGAGAGCAGGAGAAGAAAGATGAGACAGATGGTCTCACCTAAATCATTAAGCCTGGCACTGAAACAGCTCAGTGCCACATTTGCTCCCACAGGTCAACATGGCTTGCTGATAGTCTGACACACTTGTGGAAACAGTAGAGGAGAAAGCCAGAGTTCTGTTTTAGGGATACTCAAGTATCTCATTCCTGTATATCTGAAACCTAAGAATGTTCTCTGACACAGTAACTGTAGCATCTCCTCTGCCAAAATTGTGAAAAATTAAACAACTCTGCCTAAACTACCAAGAATAAAATTTATAGAAAATAAGTAAGTTCCTTGCACAGTGCAAAGATGAAAAATACAATGATTTTCACGGGTAACACTAAATGAAACTTCAGTTAGGGAAAAAAAACCCAAAAATACCTATCAGCCACAGTTCTTCCATCAATCTCTGAGACTTCCTATAACCAGATGTCCCTAAAGGCAGTTCAGACTATTTCTCTGTATCAAACCCCACAGTCTGAATTACAGCAAAACCTTCAGAACGGAGCAATTAAAATCAAGTCTTTCATAAAGAGCCTCCTGCAATCCTGCACAAACTATTCCAATATCTGATGAATCTAACAGTCAAAACTTCACATCCTATTTTCTAAATCTGTCATACCACTACATCTTACGACACCTTTGTTCAGTGGATTTAAGATTCTGCTATCAATAACACCTTTCTATTTAGATAATAATTGAAAAAAATCAACACCAAACACTCAGCAGACTGAACATAGTCCTTCAGAGCAAAAGTGTTTTCCCAATTGCTTATAGATCTTTCCAGAAACCTCCTCAACTTTGCAGGACGTGATGACCAGAACTGGGAGCACTACCTCAGTTGTGGTCTTGTTACTGATATATCAAGATACTATACAGAAGCTGCATTCCAAATGTATATTCACAGATACACAGTGCCCCCATTCCCAGTTTTTACAGACACAGTAATCGGTGGGAAATTCACATACAGCTGCTTTTTTCAGAGAGACTGCTTCCTAGGATACACCTCCCAATCCTATTTTTGCCAACTATCCTTGTTCCTAAACACAAGTCCTTAGTTTGACCATATTATAATAGCTTAATCACAACCATGCTTTATTAGGACTTAGCTTACTCTAGACAAATAAGCTATATCCATAATACATTATGGATAGGATTACTACTTTATAACTGTATGTTAAATAACATCAAGAAAAGGATTAATCTCTATAAAACATTTCTAGAAATAAATACTAATTTCAACTAATTGGAAACAAGCAAAACATACTAAACAGCTAAAATTTGACATTTGACTACAAATTAAGATGTTATGCAATAATGAGAAGAGTCTTTAAAAGTTTGCATCAAATTTTGTCTGTCATGACTACAATTAGTTTACTGGGTAAACTCCACTTGCCATCAAATTATGCTATTTGGTCTTCACTCTAAAACCATTGAATTTTACATTAGCCACTCCAATTTTTCTCAGAATCAGTGTCAGACTAAAAGCTTGTAATTACCAAGATCAGCCTGTTCTCTACATTCAGGACTGTTCCATTAGCACATCTCAGCATTCTAACAATGACTGGAAATGAACATGGGGTATATCTGAGCCAACTCTTAAAAAAATCCCTGATGCAAGACCCATAACACCAACTATAAAGGGTTTTTAGTAGATGCTACTCCTCTGCTACAATGAAATAAGTAACTTTTCATCATCTGAGATTTAGAAAAGTCAGATACTAAGCAGAGATTTAGCTTTTTATCATCTTTTGCTTTTTCCCTTAGCATGCATTTTCTTATTTTACATTAAGAATCAGATTCTTAAGAAACATGAAAAATAGATATTTTCAGACTTTCTTCTCTTAGAGTATTTGGCGGTATGAGAGTAATTGTGTAGTGCAAAATGGTTGGTGAGATCTAAGTCTCATATGGTTCCACATTACAAGTATCTCACTCCCTATTGTTGCCTGCAACAACTTTCCAAGGCTGTGGTTGGGACAGTTTTAGCTGAAGGTCCCTACTCCTAGAATTTCCACTTCAGCTGTAAAAGTGCCAGGTTTTGTGCATCACTGCAGGGTTTCCATTTTCAATTAAATATCAGTATGGCCATTATTTTGCTTTGGCCCAGTAACATGTGTGTAAGAAACATAAAACAGGCTTCAAGCTTTGTAAGGCTTCAGTAACAATGGTACAGTTCTCACCATTTTAAAAGTGTTGTAAAATCCCTGAAATATCAAAAGGCACAAAACCAGCCACCTTCCCAGTCTTGTTTGGTTCATAAACACTGTATTCTCATGAACACTTTTCTTACCTTTATTATAGTAGTGAGTATGTGCTATCTCCAGCAAGCCAAAAACACTGGCCATGCCTCCCAGGCCAGCATTTGCATATGACTGCTCCAGGCTTAACACAGTGCACTTCAACAAGTCCAGCATGCCTTTATAAACCTTGCGGCTGATCTCCTGCAATGAAAACCCCATTAGTGCTGCTTTTTCAGAAGGGATAAAGTAAATCAAGAACATAAATTCCAAAACTGCTGTAACATCAGCTTTTCATAATCAACAAAAACTTGCTGTGAATTGAGCCTCAGACAACACTGAGGACCCTGCTGAGTTCAGCACTGACCACATCCTGTATGACATCCTGTCGAGCATCCTCCTCTGACTGGATCGTGTGGTTCAGCTTGCTCAGCACAAACACACGGAGTTGCTCGCTCTCCAGCAGACGTCGGACTCTCTTCATGTTCAGCCAGCCAACACCTTGCCCATCAAGAACATTGTGCACCACCTCCTTCAGGAACTGCTGGTTCTCACTGATACATTTAAGAGAAAGCAGGCAAAAGTCAGTTACCCTCTGCTTACTTTGGCTTGCATGGGAAGAGAGCTATGGCCAGGGCACAGACAGGAGTACCTTCCCTATCAACAGTAGTTGACATCTAGCTCTGCTGCTGCTAACAGAACTGCACACAGCTCAAGGTCTGTTCCATAGGGGTAGTATCAAACAGTTTATTTTGTCCTTTATTTCCCACAATAAGCCATAATCAGACTTTCCTCTAGGTCCTCTAGATACCACTCTACCCTTCACTTTCGCAGCACCCCTCAGAATCCATAGGAATCCTTTATACCTCAACCTTCTTTCTGAGTCCCTTCCCAAGGCTGAGAAAAGCACTTCACATGAATTTATGGAATTAAATTGCTTCATTGGACTCAGCTGATCCCCCTGCATGGTGCATTAAAACTCCACTGGGCTAGATCACCTTATTCAGAACACTCAATTACAAAGAATAACTACTGAGTTAAAGTAGAAACCTAGAACATTTTGGATCTCAGACAGAAGGAGAATACATTTTGGAACACAGAAAAATAAGTATGTGCACTATTAACTGTAAGACATCCGTACCAAATCTTCCTAGACAATAATATGTCCAGGTCTAGGGCAACAGAAAATTTCTATTTAGTTTTCAACATCTAGACTTCTGAGAAAACACTGGCCAGGTATGAGGCCATTCTAACTACTTGAAAAGCAAGAAAAAAATATTACCTGGAATTGCTAGTTCGTCCCTGAGGTGATGGAGATTCTCTTTTCACTGTTGGGCTGTGCTTTATGACTGAAGACTTCTGATCAACAAGGGCCCGTCTGTTTCCTAAAGAGGAGAGGAAACAGAATGAGAGGAAAGGGTGGGAGGAAACCAATCTGATCCCAGGACAGTAACAAGCAACGCTGAAGTTGGCTAACACACCTATTCAAATTACAGGTAACAGACTTCAAACAAAATGGAAACTCCAAAAAAGCAGCAGCGTATATCATATTCTAGCATCACACATCGGCAGAAAACAGTAATGGGAGTAATGCAGAGAGAAAAAGAGAAGATGGTAATGGGAGCAGGAGGTGAGAGGCAGGAAAAGTTTGGCTGCTCTGCATGCAGTTCCACAACAAGAACCATCTTCAGATTAGTCACTATATGTAAAAGCATAATGCATTGAGGGTGACTAGTATAGATAATGTGGTACTGGTTACCCAGCGAGAAAGGTAGCCCAAAGTCAGGCATAGGGAATGCTGGAAATTGTTACATCATGCACAGCTCATGCTGTAGGGAACCCACCTTCATTGCTTACTGGGCCAGCTTCAGTAATAATCTCCATTATAGTATTTAACCCAAATACTGGGACACAAAATATACAATTAGTAGTGTACTGAAATATCTACACTCCCCACTGCCAGCATCAAAAGAATCCAACTACCAGTTTCTTCCCAGCCCTCCCTCAAAATAAAACCCAAATGACACTAGAGCAGGAAGGATGTTTGAAAGCCCAAGACCACAAGGGCCAGAATAACTTATCTTAAGAGATAGTGCTTGACTTGAAATTTGGCATCGTGGAACCAGTGTATTGCATCTGCAAGGACATTATTGCACATATTGTATTTGAATGGCACTACAAAAACCATCTGCATCACCAAGGAAAAAATATCAATGGATGCGCATGAAATAAAAATTAAAAAGGAAGATGGAAAGCGGTCAAACAGCAGCAATGAAATGGAGTCCCAGCATCATTTCCCATTACAGTTAGAAACACACGCTTGGCAAGAACAAGTTAATGCAGCAACTTTGTATCTCTACAACAGAGACAAAAACCTCTAGAAATCACTGAAGTGCCCAGTGGGAATCCCAGTGAGCCAGCATGCACGTGTAAATGGACACACACACACACACACTCACACACACTTGCACATGCATAAAACAGACTGAGCTACTTCATGGAAATCCCATCCTCATATCTGCATAGTAACAATAAAGGCCCTACAGGATTAAAATAGTCAAGAAAAGAACACCAAAGTGCAGAAGATGAGGCACAAAGCGTGAATGTGGAATGGCAAACCCCATCACTGTTTTCTTCCAATGCATGGAACCAGTCATTAAGTTTACCCATGGAAACAACCCTGACACGAAGCGTGTTTCTTATCCAGTACAACTGGACATGAAAACATAACCGACTGGTAAAAGGTTGTCAAAAACAGCTGTGCAGAGTCTCTGCCAGTGTTTTCACCCTACCAGTCCTGTAACTCCTCATTTTGCACACAGGGAATGATTACTTGTCTCAAAAACAAAGTCCAAAGCAGAAACACAAAATCCAGCTTTTGGACTTTGTTTCTACAAGGTCAAAGGTCAGCAAAACATCATACCAACCTTCATCCACATCCCTTCCCAATTCCAGATTAAAGTAATCTTTACCGATAAAAGTGATGAGGAGGAAAAAATAAATGAAAAAAAATCAACACATTAAAACAAAAGCAGTAAGTTCTAATCAGATAGAATAACTCAAAAGGCAAAATTAAACCTCTCCTCAGTACAGCATCTAAAAAGGTCTCAACACTACAACACCAGTGTACTGAGATATTACAGTCAGTACAAGGATGACCAGGCTGCCTAATGCCCTGTGGTGTGAGGGCCATTTCTCTAGTGCCCATTCAGACATGTCATCTAATGATACTGCAGACAAACAGAAGATGTTCTAATGAAAAGATTGTGCATACATGCTAGGGATTGATCTTCACTCTCAGAGAACAGAAGCATGGTTGTAATTTAATTTTCTACTTAGCAATCTGAAAAGACAACAAACACTTCTGAAACTCATGTAATCTGCAGTCTCCATGGGAGGCTGGCATTACCCCCATTTACAAATGCAGCAGCACCACTAATAAATTACCTAAGGCTAAGCGTGGGTAGTGGCAGTACAAAAGTAGGACCTACCTCTTGGTCCCCATATTTTATACTAAGTACTTAAAAAAAAAACCAAAATACACTATGAATGTTGGCTTTGTTTTGTATCTATTATCTCAGCCTAGACCAGACACACTCCCATCCCAACATAGCCCAGTTGTTGGGAAGAAGACTGACTGAGAAATATCATGACAATTTACTGTCTTGCTCCTTAACACAGGTACTACCCAAACAACCAAAAGGCATCACTCCCAGGATTCCTGTTAGGGGTAGGACCTCAGACTGCCAAGTCACAAGAAGTGAAAAGGCTGTAGAAGTCAAAGGGAAAAATGGTTACCTTTCAGGCTGGGAAAGGGAGTATTCTTGTCTCTCCCGACTTTGGTTGGTAGGGCTAAGTTGGACAGGCTGAAACTTGTGCTGTGGTTTCTGTACAGGCTGCCTATGACAGAAGACAAAAACAATTAAATATCTACTGCTCACCGCACACACCCAAATATCCTGCAATTCACTATCTTATTTCAGATCCTTAATGATTAAGTTCTTCTTTATTAACCAAAAGTCTCACAACCATAATGTGACCTCATTTACATTGCAACCACATCTGTAATCAGATTATTCTAAACAGTACAAAAACATAAATCTTAGCATTCATGTCACAATAATTGATGTTGGATCTTCGAGACTGAAATGTAACAGCAAAATCCCTGTCTTCCTGCACTTAGATAACATCACCTTAGCTCTTCATTCTAGTTTGATCCCGTTTTTGGGAGCAAATGAATGGCTGGGCCACATGAGAAAACAGGATGACAGAAGATCTCCAAAACATGTAACTCTGAATTGAGGACTGTGCACTTGTCTTGTGAAACACTGTAAATTTGCCATGGAACCATGCTTTGAAACAGAAGCTTTTCATTTATGAGGAAAAAACACACATTCCTCCTGGTACAGGCAGATCTTAAGGACACAATAATGCATCATCATCTGTTGAAGCCTGTACACAGCCTGAAAGCATCACACTTAGATAAAGGAGTTGATTAACACTCCAAGTTATTAATTTAAAATGTCAGCATATTATTTCAATTGCTTTGGTTCTTTGTTTTTTTGTAGCCTTATTTTAGTCACAGTCATTTTACCAGAAACATTTAATGTATTTTCCCCAGCACTACAAACTTCTTTCACTGCTTTTCACAGTAGTGCACAGTCTCAACTGGCCATGTCTTCTGTCACTCATTAAGAAATTCTAGATTAGTGCTCCACATGTGTGATTTCTTTTATTAAAATATAATTGAAAGTAGACAGTCAAGGAATTGAATTTGGTACCTAAACACACAACATGGCAGCATGGAAGGCATACTACTGTAACATTTTTTTATCAATTTCATAAAATTGCACAATGATTTGTTTATATGAACCTGAAGAAATTTCTTATCTGTGCCCTAAAGTGCCATACAACTGAAGGGGCTAACCACAAAACCAAAGTCCTTCTTACTGAAGAATATATAAAGCAGTAGTTGTCAGCAGTTGTCAACAAGCCAACATGACTACTGGAGAGCTGGTAACAACTTGACAACTCATTCTCTTGACTAGCCATCCCTCTATTCCATGTCTCTGTAAACTCTTTTATAATCAATAAAACTAGCTTAATGAATACATCATACATACTTGCAAAAGACATGATGCCCCCAAAACCTTCACTGCTGTTGTTGGAGACAGTAGAGTTTGGGGAGCTGGCCCTGGAATCTGAATCTGCATCAGAATCACTGGCCAGTTTTAAACTGTTTGGCCGGAGTAACTTTTGAGACCTTGAAAGAAATGAAGTACAACTGTTATTAGCATTTCCCCTTCCCACCCCAAATCAACACATTGTATGGCTGTGGGAGACTAATGTTGGTCTCATTCCCATCAGTTTTCACCACACTACTTGCACCTTCTGGGAAGGAAATAAAAAAACCAAACAAACAAGGAAAAGAAAAAAAAGAGAACTGAAACATCATTTTACATTCACGTTTTTACGGCCTTTCAGGGCATGCTGAAAACTTATCTCCAAAAGGGCATTGGTGGACCTGTGGGTGAAAGAGTTTTGGTTTGAAAGGAGTAACAAGAAAACCCATTGCCACCAATCACTGCAGTATCTTTTCCCCAAAAGACAAAGATTTAAAAACAGTTTTCAGAAATCAGTAGGTGTTATACTAGAATGTTCTACAAAGCATTGATAATTCTCGTAGGTTCTACTGCTTATATAAAAGTAAGGAACTGGGGGACTAAGCAAGTGCTTTTATTTAAACCAGAAGGGTTGGCAGCATTTCAGTACTAAATGGAAGTCGTCAACAATATATCTCAGGTGCCAAAGACATTTGAGAGCATGAATTTGCACTGTTAAACTACATGCAGCAGACAGAAACCCCAGAAGTGCTGTACAGAAGGGCAGGAGACAAGGAGGACTCACCTGCTTCCATTGAGATTCTGGTTAAATCTTGGGGTGTAGCTCTCTTCCTGTTCATCATCTTCATCCTCTGTAGGAAAACCATACTGCGGTTCAAAGTATGGATTGTCATACTCTCGCTTCCTCACCACCCCTTCTGAGGAGCTCATGCTGCCAGCTGCGATGTCACTCTCACGACGATCCAAGCTTATCTTGGGAAAGCTTGCTTGCAGTGGCAAGGAAGAGAGATGGTTTGAAAATCCAGCAGCCAACTTCTCTTCTATTTCTGCTGAGTCTGCTGCCTCCTGTGGACCAGTCAAGTCATTGATCTGTTCGCTAATTTGCGTTACATACAACTGAAGGGCAGGACAAGAACCATTATTTCAAACTAGGAAGTCAGCACAGCCCTTGCTGCTTGCTATGGGGCCCCCACCACATCCCCACTATCTGTGTCTCTAAACCAGGATTTTTATATACACTGCAGTATTTGTGCATTGTTCTAGGGACTTACTCCCCTTTAAAACAGCTCTGACGAGTAAGTGTTAGCTCAGGATAATGGCTTTCCATTACCATGTTCCCATTCTTCTTAAACGACCACAAATTCATGAGTTTTCCCACCCCATACCCTGTTCCTCTAAAGACATCAGGTCTTTCCAGACCCTGCAAAAGCAATTCCTGCAGTCCCAACGGTACCATTTCTCTCTGCATTTTTCAATGCACTGGAACTTTTTGTACAGGAATGGTCTATCCCAGCATAAGAGGGTACCAGCAAACTCCACCTTGCTCAGAAAATCCAGGGTGAGCATGCAATTTAATCTGTGCATGGTGTCACAGTCCTATTAGCTTTTGCCCTTCTCAGAAAGAACCACGTGCATTCTCCCATTCCTTATATCCTAATACGCTGATCTTGAGGCTGAACTCATCTCAGTACACACATGATTCACTCCATGGATGACAGTGCTGGGGCTGCTACTGGCTGTAGTACTGGAGCTTGAACGAGGCTGGTTATTCTCTTGGGAGTTCTCACTGTCCATGGTCTGTTCATCAGGATCCCCTGAATATTCTTGAAAATCATCAAATTCCACTTCACTAGCATCACCAAGGGCTGCATGAGTCAGGGGATCAACATCTGCAAACACATCATTCTTCATTAAACAACATTGCCTTCCTCAGCCTTTTGCCCATCTAACTAAATATCCCTAGAAGATGAGGACTGCTCAACAGATTAAACTTGTGTAAAAATTTAGGTTGTAAAGGGCTTTAGGAGGTCATCCATCCCAATTCTCTCTTCAATGTAGGAGTAACTTCAAAATTAAAGCAGGTTTCTCAGGGCTTTGTTCCCACTGAGTTTTGAAAGTTTTCAAGGCTTGACATTCTACAGTGATCCTGGGAACTTGTTTAACTACAATAACCATGAAGTTCTTTTCCTTATGTCCAAGCAGTTTCTTTTGTTGCAGTTTACCATTATTACATCTTGTCCTTGGGACACAGGAAATGTCTTGAGACTTCTAGGTTTAGTTTGTTGAAGAAAGTAAGTGTTTATGCAGCTTCCATATAAGCCACAGAGAATGCATTTTTCTGTCCCCACTAGGACAGAATGATACTTTAAAGCTAGCACTGAGAACCAATACGGAGGGGCAGGAGAAAGTTCACACTCTGCTGTCCATATTGCACAGTATTTACTGGCAGCAGTAGGTTGTTTCCAGATCTAGTGAACCAGTTTTGTCCAGCAGCACCTATTTCTGTTCTTCCTCTTCACAGTGTCCTTTGGAGAAAGTTGTTTATAAGCAGGAAAATGCCCTTTTTTAGTCTATCTGCACACTTGTACCTCAGAGCAAGACCACAGTGGAACAATACTTTGTTCTGATTCAGGGACTTAGAGGAGGCCTTTTCCCCAAAGTGCTTCAGATGAATTGGGAAAGGGAATCTATGTGGAGCTTGTGATAGTAAAAGCAAAAGTTACTCACTTGGGGTATCACCATTAATGTCACATTTCATCATCTCACTGACAAAGTCACCAAGGGAGGAGTAGGAGGAACTTGAATTGTCATAGTCGACGCTGTCACTGCCACTGCCACAACAGGTGAGAGAGAGAGATGAGTGGCAGCATCAAAGTAACAGCAGGCTCTGACACTTTAAAGACGTGAATCAGCACTATTTTCACAGACCTCCTAAAAATCTCATATTATAGTAGCTACAAACAAATTTCACAAGCCAGCTTCATAAAAGGTCAGAGCAAAAAGAATAATTTTCAGGTATGTGAAGAGTTATGGGAAGACATTTTAAGTCTCTTAGCAAAGTTAATGAGGCCAAACATAAGTGA
>VZTZ01009362.1:796-60538 GCA_013400955.1 Drymodes brunneopygia
CAGGTAATACTCACTTTCACAGAATCGTGAGATTCTGTGGACAGGAGCCCTCCCAAAGCTGTGCAGGAATGTTTCTGTTCATATACTCTACTTTACATACATATTCATTGATTGTCCCAGAACATGATAACATATTTCCCCAAAATCATTCATTAACAGATTTCCCCTCCCCTTCACCCATGTGTTCTTCTGTCCTGGGGTTCTCTCTGGTGGTCCCTAATGGTCGTAGATCCCAAGGTCACATTACAGCTGACATTCTCGAGTTGGCAGGGCTCGGTGGCTCGTGAACTTCCAGTTCTCCTTCTTACACAATGAGCATTGTGCAGTTCCACAGGACAGTGGTTTTGGAAAGCAAGCATTGTGTTAGCTCACCAGGTGTAGGCAATTTGTCATCTGGTAACAATAAGTTCCGTAATTTCATTCAAAAATTTTGGTCTTGTGCTGTATTTCACAGCACGTAAACATTTTCAGTTTTGAAGGTGCAAAAATGCTGTAATAACAGTTTTTTGCCTTAATATTCTTTCATGCCATTTAGAACTTTTATTTAAAGCTGTTTCAGGAAAGACATTTGTAGAAAAGTTTCCCTTTTATTATTTTGCATATAATCTGTTCTAAGAAAATAATAATTTATAACAAATATATAATTAGCAAACATACTTTAGTATCACTCTTCCATCATATTAAAACAACCAATACCTTTGTGAAGCTTGATCTATTCCATGGGTAATTAACATTCCAGTTTTAATTTTTTTTTATTGCCCATGAAACAGTCCTTTGAAATGGCTAACTCTGACTTTCCACAGCGTCATGTGACATCTACAATACTGCAGTCTGTAGGCTGGATTAAACTTCAGTGAAGCCAAAGTTTAATATTTGCTTCAATTTTGAATCATCTCTAAAATGTGACAGAAGCAGACAACAGAAGCAATTTTCCTCTTTCCTACCTACTCTAGCTTTCTTTTTGCTACACATTTAGAGTTGGGCAGCATCTTATATGACCTGCTGAGCTGTGTTTCATCTTTCTGCCAAAAATGCAAGTTAGCACTCTCTCAGAAAGCAACAAACTCACTCTAATCCTCCCTAGCTGAAAACTCAGAGATCTGCAATTTTCTTTGGCAACAGCATACATTCAGTACTACACATTACAGAGGTTTTTTATAGAGGCATTAATATTTATTCATCTTGGTTTTGCCAATAAAGTGATTAAAAAATTTGAGATTATTCAATTTTTTATTTTTAAAGAAAAATATATATTCTCTGTTTCTGCAGGTCATTTTACTTGTATTTATTTAATAGTTTAAAATAGTCAAAATTTCATGTAACAATAACTCAGTAAAGAGTCAGTAAACCTAAACAAATTTCTGTGGCTTAAAACCCAGGAAATTAGGGGGTTTAAAAAATGAAATATTTGGCTTCAAGCCAGTTAGACTCATTTCACTGGTGTGTTGTATGCGAAGTGTAGGTAAGGCACAGGAGTTTGAGACATTTGCTATCAACAAATAGGGGCATGACTTCTCTGGTGCTGAGCAACACGACAGCTGGAATCAAATAGTATGGTAACTTGGATTAAAATTCTGCCTTGATATAGTGGAAAGCATCTCATGGTATCTCATAGCCAGATACTAAATGGATACAATAAAAATCAGGTCGAACACAAGTTCCCCACACAACCTCAGTTCAGAACCTCAACCACAATCTTTTAAAACATAGAATTCTCATGAACAAAACTGAAATATGAGCTGAAAGCATAAAGATCTATCTCTTCAAAGTATCTGGTTATACCCTTCATGAAGAGAGAAAAAGCAGTTTTCTCAAAGAATGAAGAACGGGTTTAGAGGAGACAGTTCACAAAAGTGAAGGAAGAAAATACTGCAAAGCTCATTCCTCTGTACTGAACAACAGCTGATCTAGACTGTGAAATTTACAGACAAAGCAGCAAGCATTTGAAAGTGTCACTCTGTAATATCTGGTTATCAGGTAGAATGTTAAAAAAGAAACATACTTGTACGATGAAACACAAATATGCAATATTTGCATTCTCAATATGTCTAAAGAACCCCTTCTGAGAATTTTGGGAAAAAACAATAAATCAAATATATACAGTAAAATGTTTGACACAAGAAAGGAGAAGTAAATTGCCAAGTACTATGAGGGCATAGTACCAGACTGAAAATCTTGTAACTTCATCATCCAATTAAAGGCAATCATATAATGGAATGACATCCTATTACAAATCTAAGTCTGACTTACCTATAGTTTCCATGGTTCCTTTTAACTTTGATTCAAAATTATGATCAAGGGACACAATCAATAGTACGTGGTTGTATATATTCAAGAGAGCTAGCTGTTCCACTAATCTCTATGGCCAAACTCTCATTACAAAGGGAATATAATGGTGCAAGAAAAAAAATTTAGTCTAGTTCTTAGCAAGTGTAAGAACTTACAAGCAAGAAAGGGTGATTTGAAACATTGAAGCCATTTCTGATACAGTTAGAAGGGAGATAAGTTCTGTGCCTGCTTCCTATCAGAGGAAGAAATTACTGTGGTCCAAGACAGTTTCTTATACACCTTGCTTTAGAGACCTGTGCACTTAAACTAGGCACATATTTGACTCAAAAGTGATTGAAAATAACATTAAATGTGTGTAAGCTTCTTGGCTTTTTTGATAGAGCTGTCCAAAACCTTGGTCTAAACTGAGCTTGTAAATGTCCCTCAAATCTAATGAGTGCCAGCAGTGACATAAGTGGACTGTATACCAGATGCTGGAGTCAGAGTGAGGATTTGGGAGCTCCTGGCCTGAGTGCTGAGGTGAGTGGAGGGTTCTCAATGCTGGTGACTAGAGTTAATCATGGGATGGAAATAACATGTGTCACAAAAAAAAGCTGCCATATCAGTGAGGTGTCACTGGCAGCCGCTGGGGTGGACTGTCTGCGTCCTCCCCAAAGCTGCTGTAGATGAGATCATGTGGTCATCACCAGCAAACTTCCATCTGGACCAGCCAGGCAAGGGGCTCTGGGTTCAAGGCAGCAGCACCAGGAGGACAGAGGGAGATCAGTGAATGTGTGTGTGCTAGTGAACCTGGAGAGTGTCCCTAGAGTTTTGTGTGAGGGACTTTCTGCCTGCCAGCCCAGAAGAAGGAGCAGGCTGGGCTGGTGCCTTCCATGGTGTGCTGCTGGAGGCAGAGCCTCCTTACTGCCAGCATGAGTGACCAGTTCTGTCAGTGTCCTCTGTGTGTGTGTGTCTGTGTACACAGAGGACCCTGGGGTGGGCTCCATCAGCTCTGTCTAACTGATGACCAGAGGAGCTCCTAGGCTCCTAGGCTCCTAGGCTGGAGAAGGTGATTGCTCATAATGTACCTTGACAGACAAGACTGAAATGAAGAGTCAGGGAGACTATATTTTCATGGAATCTTAGTTTTAACAGCAAAACTCACTCAAGAAATTTCCTCCCAATTTACCACCACTCAGTTCACCACTCACTGAGTTGGACTGTAAAGTTATATAGTCAAATGTGTCATTGCAGTTATCTGGGCAAAAAAATATTTGTTACAGATAAACAAAGAAAAGCGATTACTTTTAATGCAAAGCATGATGCTGAAACATCATAAATGGGTGCATCTGCACAATTGCTGAAGTGACTACAGGAGAGAGGAAGTTCTTATATCTAAAATACGTTTAATTTAACTGCAACTAAAGTAAAGATCTTCCAGTAGAATTTCTTCTTACTGACAGCCATTTCCAGTGACATTTCACACATTTCTAAAAAAGAAAAAAAAAAAGTTGCAAATCCATAAAACTCAAAAAAGACCAAACAGATAATAAACAACAATTTTTAAAGCTTTTAATAATTTAAATAATTTGCTGGCATGTGTCTTCTGATATATATTGTTATTAGTACAAGGGAAAAGAAGAAAGCTGAAGTATAGATATAATCATGGTATTTCCACTATGCTGCTCAATAGGGGAGATTCTTTGTCTTTGGTCTTCATCCTGTGATCCCCCACAACACACAGGGATGTTTTCAGTACCTTTAGGGGGTTGTTTTAACTATTGCCAGCTGAGTATGAATCTCTGGGTCTGAAACACTACCTGTTGGCCAACTCCTCACATCATTTTAGCCACTTACCTAAGGAGTCTCTTGGGATCAATGAAAATTACTTATTTTGGTTACACTGTATTTTGAATGAAATATGACCATCATGACCTACTTTTCTTGTATATTAAATGATAAGCCAAGCTTCTGCAACAGGTAGAGGGTGTTCTTATTCTTTTGGAAAGAATATGTACATGGTAAGGCTGAGGTATGGGTGTTTTTCCATCACTTTTTCCACTGAAGTGTGAAACAAGGAAATGGAAATTGAGTTTGACAGTTCAGGCTCTTTGCTTAGGTTGCTCCAATTTTTGAGGTGTGATGTATTCCAGAAATCCAACAAAATGGGATAGATTACTTGGAAAGAAGTTAAAGGGATAAAAAATATAGCGTGTGTCCAGCTAAACAATATACATTTCAAGTTAATGAGGGTAATAGACTTCCTTAAACTTTTGCAAAAAAGGGAATACAAGAAAATAAAGACTTCCTTAAACTTTTGCAAAAAAGGGAATACAAGAAAATAAACTCCTAATTTCAAGTTAGAACAGACAGGCAGGTCAGACAGAGCTATAAATTTATCACTGTGAGACTGCAGGGTTTTTGTCCACATCCCATGCTTATTCTGTTTAATAAGTTCTATGCCTTAGCAGGAAACCTGTAGTCTGGTCCTGCTTGGTGCCAGTAGAGTCAAAGTCTCCCAACTTCTGTAGTGACTAAACTGTCTAAAGGGAACAGGAAATCACTCTGTCTCCAGCATATATTCCACAGCTAACAATGTGCCAGGTCCTACAAGCAACTTGGTTATACAAATTCGTCAGTCGTCCTTGGACAACAGTTGGCTTGGGGGGCAATGCAGTTTTTCATTATCTCATCATAGCTGTCATATTTATCCCCAGTATCTAAACAACTACAGGAGTGCATATAAACTGATTCTTGGAAACAAGCCTGTAAAGGTGTGTGCTGCTTAACAAGAGTGCTAGTGAGACTTCAAAGATTCCACCTGCTCAGGGTTTTTTTTTTTTTTGTATTTCAGCTGTAAAATCATAGCTATTATGCCTATTAGGAAACAAATTTTTTTTACTCTTAAATGAAAATGTTCTTAATGCCATTAAAAAGAAATAAAAATCATAGTGACTGCTCTTCAACCAGCAGGCTGAGATTCTGCCAACCACAGGTAAGTCATAATGTGTGAGCCAGTCTCTGAGGAACTGAGATAAAGTAGAAGATTAAAGATCCAACTGTCATGGGCATCAGTTTAAGGGAAGAACGCCTTCTACAACTGCAAAATTGTTAGAGCACCAAATAAGTCTCTGAATCAGTCAGTTAGGAAGAGGCAATAAAAGTTTGAAACCTAAGGAGTGATCAGGTTTTGGGAACCACTCCTGTAATTAGAGTAAATCAACTCATCAGCACCAAACATTGACCCTCTGCAATAAATGAGTAAAAAGTGAGGAATGCTTCTCCATTGCATCCTCAAAGATAAAGGTTTGAAAATTAAAGCTTTAAGTTGCTTCTAATGAAAACTTTAGAAACTGCTTTGTTGTAGAAAATGTGGCACCCTATTGAAACCAATTAATAGTGCTTGTAGTTGATACTCCAAGCGAGTGAACTGCAAACTTTTGACTTTTGATACACCAAGCAAGCAACCAGTAAAATTTTTGATACATCAGGCAAGCAAGCCAATGAACTTCATGAAGCGGACATGACAACTACCACTCTCAAAATCCTCTATCAGCCAGTGCCTAATCTGTCAGAGGGGGCTGTGCCACCAAAATCCACACAGTGCTACAGTCTTTGCTCTCTGTGCTGTCCTTTGCTGTACTGGCTGCTCCTACAAGGCTGTTTGTGCCCCCCAAACTGCTGGTCTGGCTGCCTGGCTCTGCTCCCTTGCAGCATCACTGGCCAGCTGTCAAAGGGACCTCATGAAGGAAAGACCCATCACACACAGCAGTGCTGGAGCCATGGTGGTAGCAACCCCTTTTCTCTGCTTCTGATAATTATTCTGGCATTTTCCTACTTCTCTGGTTTTCTATCTTTCTCTCCTCTTTTATAAAAAGTAAAGTTGCATTATATACTTGGATACCAACCTTTAACCTCGTTTGTGTTTTAATCTCACTTTTGGGTATATTTAGAACCTAAATACTCTCTGCTGTTGTGGATTGAGGCAAGCCTGCCTCTTCTCCTTCTAAGCCTTCTAAGAGTTCATCTACAAATATAGGATGGAATTTCATGTCTCATAATGTTAAAAGTGTATAATATGCAGTGGTGTACCTTCAGTGGAGCAGGAGCTTTTACATTAGGCACTTGTAAGAAAGGTACAGAGGGGTGTGTATTAAACATATTATTACCATACACAAGTGCTGTGTTTACCATATAACAGTACTCCAGCAGTGCCTGCCAAAGTGCTTAATACAAACTTTAGGAGTGGAAAGCACTGCTCAGTCTTTGCAACCTCACACATTTCCTCAAATAGCAATGACTGTCCTAGAGACTGCTGCTCTAAAGTGGAAGCAACTGCCATGGGAATCCCAATACTATGTTTTTATGCCTGCATCAAGGTATTTCTCCTCAGACTAGAGCACTAGCATGCAAGGGGAGAGGAGAAGAAAATAAAGCACTGTTCCTCAATTTTTCCAGCTTCTTCTTGCATGGGTGTGTGTCTTCCCATGTGTCTAAAGGCACAAGTGTGTAGGAAATAGCTAATCAGGATCTTTAGCATAGAACATATCTTTCTGCATAATTTTCAGACTGGTTTATGACACTGAAAGCTCTGTAAAAGAGTTACTATGTCAGTCTTGTCATTGATTTCTGTGAAGTCCTTCTGCATGGGGCTCCCTAGGAAGGAACTGCAGGGTACTCCACCTGGGATGTGGCTAGGAAATGTCCAATGCCAACTGAAAACAGTGGAAACACAGTTGTTTCCAGAGGTCTGTGAGACCACTGTCAGAACCACATCGCCCATGGACAAAAAAACCAAACACATCTGGCAAAGGACACCCTGCTCACACATATTTAAGAAAAAGTTGCAGCTGCAAGGGAGGGAAAAGGAGGGGAGAAGGCACATGAAAGGAAATGTTGCTGGGGTCAGAACTGGAGATGTATTTGAAAGGTGACACTCCAGGACAGGAGCATTACTCAGGGATATCACTGAAAGTTTAAACTGCAGCTCATTCCAGGACATGAACACCCACAGAGAACTGCAGCCCATGGAAGACCATATTTGGAGAAGAGGAGAATGATCAGAAAACAAGGAGTGTCATACACACACTACGAGACAGGTAACACCCAGCTCTCAAGGCTGTTCATTGCTCCAAATCCCCCAAAGGGATTGGAACTGGTGAATGTAACAGAGAGTGAAAAAAATGGGAAGGTGATACTAAGAAGGATAGAGAGAAGAAGAAAGGATAGGAAAGCAACTGAAGACAAACCATGGAAAGAGAGGGGAAAACTATCTCCCTAAGTGTCTTTTTAATGTTTTTGATTGTTTCTTGCTTTCTTTTTATCAAATCAATGATTTTCTAGTCAGTGATCAGGAGTTTATGTTAATAAACTGCAATACATTGCATTGAGTTAAAATATCATCTGAGACTGGTTTGCTTCCCATGGACGCATCTTCAAGAAATTCCACAGGAGTTTTATATATAGGATTGAACCTGATGTCTCAGAGTCAGAAGAGAGATACAGCTTTTTATTTATAGATTCTTACAGGGGTCTAGTTAAATTTTGAACCTAACAGCAAGCAGCTGGCTAGTCCCTGCAGGTAATCTAAATGGAAGGATATATGCCCTGCACTGAGACAACATGGTGCCACTGCCCTCTTGCAAAAGTGAATTGCATAATTAGAGGGTAAGACAGCTCGTACTGGACTGCACAAGAGAACAGAGCCAGATCAGCTCACATGCTAGCTTTCACCTCCTGGTGAACATGAAACCAGGAGATAACATGGATACTGAATCTTCAAAAAGTACATTAAGAAGCTTTGCCTTCTCAATGACATTTTATGCAAATCTCTCCTGGTTACCAGGACATATTCTTAAGAACTACTTCCTGTACCCTAAGAAGTTATTTTCTCACCATGAGATCAATTAAACCCCCTCACCCCAAGGGAAGCTATGATAGTTTTGTCACTGGAAACTTTTCCAATAAGATGTGAGAAACCAGTCAAGATGCCTATACCTTAGGGAATATAGGCAGGAGGCAATTAAATTACTTTTCTCTTTCTGACTTCTGTGATTTTATGAAGCTGGAAACTTTTCCAAGCCTCTGATGAACTGAACCAGAGTTTTATATCTGCTGGCTGAATGAATATTTTCTTTCCTAAGGTCTCTATTTAAAACTAGCTTTAAATTCTGGTTACCTCCACACAACATTTTTAGGCAGTTTCTAAGAAATGTCAAGACTTATGAATTCTAGAAATACCTTTCCTACTATTCTGCCAAAAAGACACTTTTTTCTCCAAAAGGAGTCCCAAATAAACCACTTTTTTTTTAATTTACCACTGAAAACTATCCCTCTTGCTATATGATGAATAGTTAGTACTCAATTTTTTATGCCTTTTTATCTGCCCCAAGTTGTGCTTGACTGCATTGTTTCATTTTTTTTTTAGAGTTAGAACGAGTAATTATCTCCTTATACTTTCTGCATGCCTGCTAAGAAAAAAAGTACAAAAATTCTCAAAAGGGATTGTTTTTGAACCAGAACATTGAAAATCCTGAGGCTAACTGTGCCTCCAGGCCACCTCCTACAAAGAACCCTTGCCAAACATAAATGTGTACCCTAACTTTGATAAGTATTTATGAATAAGTACATTCATTGATTCTGCTGCAGAAAGAGACTGAGTCCTTTCAGAAGAATTTGTGCTGTACAGGCAAATATTTTTCACTTCCACGGCATAATTCCAGGCAGTCTACATGCAAAAAATGCCTTTATTATGTGATTTAAGTTATGTACTTCAATATAATATACATCTCCCTCTTCATGCTGTCTGGCACCTCATTCAAGCTGTAAAGAAATAGGGTGGGCATAGAGTTTTCTGGTTTTAATCTTAGTCCAGGAACCTCTTGAATTTTGCGTTCATAGTGGAGGACTCAAAGACAGAAGAGGACTCACAACAGACTAAATTAGGTACACTGCTAAATCAAATAGTCAACCAATTTGCAGATGGAAAGGAGAACTTTGCTGGGACCACATTAATTCAAGGGGAAAACCCAAAATCCAGGCCCAATGTAACCATTACAGCAAACTTGCAGGTTCCTCACAAAGACAAGAATACTCCTGCATTTCTGTCAGACCTCCCTAATCCTTCCCAGAGAAGACCCTCACAACTCCAGAATGGGATACCACCCATGGAATACAGTCCTTCACTGACTGCTTCTCTTGGGCTCTTCCCATGGGTTGCAGTTATCCGAGATCTTCCTCAGGTACATACCTGAGAACTTTTCCAATGTGGGTGCCTAGAAGGCCACAGCTATTACAAGAAATTCTGCTCCTCTGTGGGCTTGTTTACACAGGTGATGGCTCCTGCCAGGATCCTGTTCCATCATGGATTATCCCAGGGCTGAAGTTTCCTTCAAGGCCTCAGTCCCCCTTCTCAGCAAGAGGATGCATGCATTTAGCCAGCTTTTCTATTCACCCCTCTCCATGGGGAGCAGTTATCTTTTATATGCCTGCCTACTTTAGAATAAAATGCAAAAAACTTGCCTTATCAAGAAAAAATGTTTATCATGTCAAAAACAATAATGTTATTTACAGTAACAGAAGCAGTGCCTTTAAGCACCTGCTGAAACACAAAGGGGAATTCACCACAAGTGAGGTAACAATCCAAAGGCCAAAGTGCTCACTTTCAGTAGTGGTGTAAGAAGGTACTGTTCCCTGCTCTAAATTAGACAGAATAAAGATTTCCACACTACATTTAACTGCACTCATTTTTCTTTGTAGCATCCATTGCTCCAGGTGTTTCCACTGGAAGTTTTTCAAAATGGTACCTACACAAAAAGAAATTTTTGTTTCAATGGATCAGAATTTTCCAAGACATCAATCCTTTGAGTGGTCACAAAACTGTTTGACTGTTGCCATTGCTTCTGGCAACAGAAGTCAGTTTCAGTGCTGCAGCTAGCTTTCCTGCTAAACAGTTGCAGAAATCTTCTGAAATTCTGTTGTTTAAATGCCCGTTTAAATCTCTGATCCTCCCTAAATGATGGTATATTTTTTCCCATTCCTTCTGAAAGGCAATTCAGCAGTTTGGTACTAGGAATGGTTACACTGCAGTGCACAAGCAGTATCTCTTGATTTGTCCAAGCGCTGTAAAAGACATTATAATGGCTTTCCCACATTAGCATTTGTGATGTAAGATCCATGATTATCCATTTCCCCAACAGTGACAGTCACCGTGATAGTGCTATGAATAAACCACTGGAGCTTTTGCTCTGCAGTGCATCTCCAACAGAGGAGCAATTTGGGAAGAGCACAAATTGGGTATTTATATAACAGAAAGCCACAGACATATTTGGGGCTGAAGTGTCAATATATCTGTATTACAGCACCTGAAGAGGATTTCCAGGTAGTTGCAATGACTTCCAAGCTAATCTTTGTAGAAGACAGAAGTACAAGCATATCACCTTGAGAAGATATCTTAATCAAAGGTCACTCTGAGTCTAGCTGACACACTTTAAAAAGGTTTTGCTACATTTCTTTGAGTTTTTCCCATCCTTACCATGTTTATTTTCTTAAAAAGCATTTCTCTCTAGATATATTTGGAAAAATTTTCATGGAAAAAGAAAAGTTAATTGTACTGTCCACAACCCAGAAAAAAGAAACAAAGCAAGAATATTTTCAGCAGTCACAAGAACTCAAAAAAAGTGGAAAAAATGACCAGCAGTTTTGTTAGAATAAAAACTGGCAAAAGTTGTAATGATCAATTATAATTTCTAAGCAAAACTAGCCACCACATTGACAGAGCACCACTACTAGCTTGACAAGTTTGCTTGCATGAGGAAAAGTTCTCCCTAAGACTCTTTGAGGTCATATTTCATGATGCAAAAGGATGAAGAACTTGTTAATACCCCTATTACAGTTGCTCAAGATTACAAACAAAAAATCCAATTGTTTTGATGAAGTATGAGTTCCAACTTCATGCCAGGTAAGTTATAAATCAATTATGGCGCCACAGATCAGTGAAAAAATAAATGGAAGAGGAAAGATTAAATCCTTCAAACTTAAAGGGGTGTTTCCACAGATTCCTTAAGCCATCAAATAACATATAATCTCAGTGAGGGACAAGATGTGTCTTCATCAATTACACTCTTTCATGGCCATATGATTATTCAAGCTTGTCTTGAAGGAGACATGATGTAGAAATCTGCATCATATTCTACTTTACAATTATTTTTATAAAAATTTATAATTTTTTAAATAATTATATATAATATTAAATGGCTTTAACAAAGATTGTTTACTCAATCCATTATATGCAAATGATAAAAGCGTTTGGTTGCTTAACTCACTCTGTCGAAGCTTTCCGTGCTCACTTAACTGAATTCTGATTTTAGTTATAAGATTTTAATACCTTATGCATCATTGCATGGTGGGGTTAAAGTCCCTGTCATGTGTTCTTAAGGATTAAAATTCTTGGTGGCAACTCTCTTTCAGTGAAGTGATAATATGCAGGCAGGAATCAACTACTGGTGTGAAGTAGGAGGACCATGGAATGACAACGATCCATGATAACAAAATGGGAAGTCTGAGGCCAGGAATGAGGCCAGGAATTAGAATATTAAACATGTGTCAGCTTTCACATTGTGTGGCTTATATTTAGTGTCAACCTAAATCTGATAAGGAGAAAAGACTGTTTGAGACAGGACAAGAAGAATCTTTGAATATGGTGAGCTAACAGGTGAAAGTTCCTGTTTTCTTCTACAAAAGGTCAGCTTTGATTTCTGTTTTTCAAAAGGTATACCTCTGTAATATGTCAGGGGCTTGCTGGGTTTGGCCTCTGAAATCCCTCAGAGAGCCCTGCCTATGTGCTCTGTGTTCCTGTCACATATTAATTTTAGTGCAACCACACATCCTGTACAGTATACTTCATATAAATGTATTAAGACTGCATCCTGAGAATCTAAAAGTTGTACTAGGACAGGAATATGCTCACTGCTTACAGACAGAACTATTAACACAAGCAGAGTGTTTACAGAGAAGGAAGATTTAAATTAACATAAGGAAAATTACAAACATAAGCAATTGTCACAAACAGATTGCTGGACCAGTTGCATTTTCAGTAATTCATCTGTAGTTTTGAAGGGGTGGAGAACCCTTTTTTTTCATCACAGTCTAGACTCAGAAAAGGCAAATATTAACCTGATCGTCAGATGTGTCAGCTCAACCCGCCAGGGTGCTTCTCATTATTAAAGGCTAGGGTAGTGCTTACCAAAGCTAGAAAAACTCTAAAGATGTAACTGCTGTGAAGGCACAAACTCTGAGCTCTGTTTTGATACCCTCTCTGTAATGTGTCTTCACAATCTTAAATCTGAGAGTACTTAACATGCAGAGCTGCTCTGAGCCTGCTGTGAAGTACCTAAACCCATAGCTGTGATTCTGAGCACTGTAGATCAAACTGCATGACAGTATTGGCTCACAATTTTACCTTCCAGAGGAGTATTCTTTTTTCTCCCTTTGACTTGTCTCTGCACATGAACAGAAAATCTCTCGGACTGGTCAGGTCTTTTCTCTTACTTTACCTGAGGCCAAAGAAAAAGCAAGAAGCATAGACAGCTACTGAGATGGTCATCCCACACAGGCCTGGGCTCCCTGAATTCCATGAGCCTGCAGCTATTTGCAAACATTCATCCTGTTCTTTCTACTCACTCAGCTGTAGGCTTTCACAGCCTGGGAGGATGAGTGAGGCACTGTTGGCATAAGTCCCATATTTCAGAGACTATCCAACATTCTTTGCATCTGAGTGAGAAAAAGGATGACATAAAACTCTGAGTCTTGGGCAATCAGCTGAGAAGAATAATATAGATTACTGTGCTCCTGTATTTGCATGTGTATAAACTAGATAGCTAAAAAGAAAATTAATGCCACTAAAGATTTCATTTTGAACATAGAACTTAAGTAGAAACCTGATCCCACCAAAATCAGCAGTTAATTTTTTTTATTTTTTCTTTCTACTGTTTCACTGTCAGGTTTGAAAGCATTTCAACCTAGGTATGTATGCACACCTGACGGGTGTGTTTCCTGAGGAGCAGTGTTTCATTTGCACAGAGCTCACATGCAATGCAGGTTACAGGCTTTAATATATAAATTGTTGTGGTATTTTTTTATGATCCAAATCTGTGCTCCATAAGTAAATCCAGGGCATGAACAGAGTAGCTCACATTTTGATGTGTAAATCTATGCTTCAGTAGATCAGTTACACATTTACGTAAAAGCAGGGCTGGCCCAAAGGTACATAATTCACATAATGTTAAAGGGAAAGAAAACAGCTCTTCACATGAAGTTAAACACAACTATAAGTCTTGCTAATAAGACTAACATTGCTCTCTTATGATTTGAGCATCCAAATAGTAAAATTGACATAGACACTGATAATGCATGTATCATTAGTCATCAAGTTATCCTCAAAATCTGTTATTAGACATCAATACTAAAAGCACAAAATAGGCAAAAAAGCATTACATCATTGATGATTAATGAAAAAGAAATCTTTATTTTAGCTGGAGCACATAAAAAATAGGTTCATCAAAATGAATATGAGGAAGAACATTTTTACTGTGCATGTGACTGTGCACTGGAAGAGAATGCCCACAGAGGTTGTGAAGTCTGATTCTGAAAGAGTCTGGTTCTGAGTGGTTCTATTTTTAGGATTTTATATGCCTTCATTTTTTGCCATTCTCTAATTTTTCCTGGTGAGATCTGACACCTGTTTGCTCCATTGCTTAGTTCTTCCCATCACTCCCTCAGAGTTAACCAGAACTGGCACTATGTGCTTCTTTCAGACACTGTCCTTTGGCTTTGTGTGAAGATGTATTACTTAGACATGAATTCTACCATTTTCCATCTAATGTCAGTAGCTACCAAAGTCAGATATTGCTCTTGTATTGAAATGCTAAAAGCATATCTAGGAAGACCAAATTTTAAGACATTATGTAAATTCAGCAACATAAGTTAAGACATCGATGACATCAGGCCATCAGTGTAGTTGCTAAGTATTGGCAATAGGTTCTAAATGTTTAACTGTTCCTGGGATGTTTTAAATCTGGTAGCACCTAATTTGCCTGTCCACAGAGCTTTTGACTGATGACATGCTTAGTTGTCTCTTTCCCTCTCCTCCAGTCTTCTTCCTTCCTTTGAACCTGGTGCTCCTGTTTCTTTCCAGTGATGAGGGACCTGGCTGCCTGCCCAGACTTCTAGCCTGCTCATGTGTCTATCTTGAAAAATAAAATAACTACAGCTTGAAAGCTGAATTTCAACTGTTCTCTGGAAGAATACAAAGTAGGAGAAAGGAGACCGATGGAAAGAGGGAAGGGTGAAGAAAAACTCACTTATCATGCAGTAAGAGTGCTCAAGGATAAGGTGCAGCTCTTGTGGGGCAGCTCTCATCACACAGAAATTTCTGAGGTAAGGATGACAGGATCATGTGACTTGCAAGTATGGATAAGGGGCAGGGCATAAGAGATAGAGACAAGGACATTCTACTATGAGTCAGAATCAATAATAGGTTCAGATGAGTCCCTGTAAATTTCTCCATTCCTAAATATTACTGCAGTAGACAGGTCACTCCCTCTTCTCAAGTAGCTTTGGCTCCATAGGCCCTTGATATAGTCAAACCTAAAACACAGTATAAATGGTGCTGCACATGCTAAAAAGTGTATTTAATCTGTTCTTCTGATGGAGTCATCTTTTCTAGCCTCAGAAAGCCTCCTGATTTCAATGTCTGCTGCACGTGCTCAAAGGCTGCCTTGACTGTTCACCTCCTCAGCCTTCTTACAGCAAGAGGCTTCCAAGAGCTGTAAACAAAAACTAGCCTGTGATGAGTTGGGTGTCTGAAGGAGCTTTTTAATTGCATTAGAAATACCTTCAGGTTATAAATCAGGCACCTGCAAGAAAATGCATATATAGCTGTAACTAAAGTTTCTATCCTTGACAGCCTTTTTTCCCAGTCCAAGAATACTTAAGCAGCTTGCATGAAATCTTTTAATGTCTTTTTGAAAAGAATGGATTCCATCTTTTCCTTTTGTTTAGTCCATGGCTTGACAAGTCAAAACTGATGCAGGAGAGGACTTCTAGCAGGGGTATGCTTAACAGTCATTTTCTCTTGGGGCACAAAAGGACTCAGGGCACTCATTCTTTTGATGAAAAATGATGCAGATGCCAATCCCCAGGGGTCTGAATGCTTGCTGTAAGACACAAGGCTTCTATCACCACAGCTAATTTCCATCCTATCTGAAACTATTGCAAATGGTTCCTTCCAACATTTTTTAACAATGTCTCTTACAGCACGGAAAGACTATGCAGAGACTAATCTTCAGTAATTTACTGTGATTCATTCACAGTATGCTAGATCTCTATGTGGATTATTTGCTGTCTACAGCCCTTGGAGGGAAACTATTCCTCTGTATTTATGTGCTTAGATTGTTTGGAATTACCTGAGGGCATGTGTTCCTCCTACTGGGTGGGTTGGATTTTTTCCTACACTTCATGCAGATAGCCTCTTATATATCACATAAAAATCTATTAAATTGAACAGTTCTTGAGCTACTTGAATGTTTTAGAGCTAGATTCACAGCAGGACTTAGTACCTAGTTGCCATGATTCAGTCCAAAACTGTGCCCCTCTACCAGTTAATCACAAGTCTTTGATCAGTTATTTCCCAGTTCCTGTCTGCAGGTGTGCCTTTGCTCACATCAGAATCACTGAGGTCCTAGGATATCAAACAGGGATGTGTGTGGCATAGCAGAGGTCCTCAGGAGGCCAGTCAAAGCTGGAACTTCTAACAAGACTCCCTGAAGTCTGTACAAGGGAAGTTTAGATGCATGGAGCTCAAGGTTCACCTCAAGATTGCTCTGAGCCAGCCTACCTGCTCAGTGATGCTCACTTTCATGGCATTGTTCTCCAGCAGCAAAGATCTGCTTTGCTTGTGGAAATACACTGCAAATACAAGTTTCTCAAGAACCTTCTTACTATTGATTTTTAACCTGTCATTTTGTTCCATCACTATGCCATGATGCTTGTACTTTAGTAACAAATTTTTCAATAAAAAGAAAAAACCAAATCATTTGTGTTTAGTCACATCTCTGGCCTTCTTAAAATACAGAGTTCTTCATTGTCATTTCTACATATTCTGCACCACACCATTGTAGTTTCCATTTCAGCACCTTTGAATTTTCTCCTACACTGAGTATTTGGAGAATCATATTTCAGAGAAAACATATATTGATTCTGTTAGAGAGAAAGAGATAAATCTAAATTAGTATTTGTTATGGTAATTCTAACAGTTTAAAAGTATAAACCACATAAAATATGGTTATAAAGTTCTTCATTTGAAGTTCACTAGAAAGATACCAATGAAAAAGAAGAATTTTAATAGATGCATAATAGATGTAACTAATTCTTACAGCTTTCATATGGTACAAAACAGGAAGGACTGTTATATGAGAACTAGAGCTGCAATGTGTTCCATAAGACAGTCTTTAAGAACTGGTGGTGCTACCAGCATACCTTATAAGATTTCTATATGGTTATTATTATTATAGCTCAACTGACTAGAAAGAAGTGAAAGACTCAATATAGTACCTATATTGGCTAATATAAAAGCTATATTAGCTTTTATACTGTATTTGGTTACAGGCATTTATTTTCTACCTCATCTTGGAATTGACCAAAATCAAAATGCAAAATTGCATAGTTACTGAAAGAAATCTTAAAAATATAGTTTATAGAAACTAATGCAGTGTTCATGAGCCATCATTGAAATCAGTATATCAAGTAGATCACTGTAATGAAATCATGCTCAATGTACCTATGCAGAACACAGTGGATGTTGCAGAATTATTTATGCTATTGCTAAAATGATTTAGTTTGTGAAGCTTATGTAGTAATTCCATTTCAGCCTTCATGACAAAATTTTGTCTTCACTTTAAAGACTTGGTTTCTCTACTTTAGAATCTCCATTTTTGGAAGAACAAGAAAAAATAGATCAGAGCGTAGTTCTACACCAATCAATGTGGGGATAAAGGCTTGTTTGATCACCAAGAGAAGATGAAAGAGATCCCCATAGCCTGTCACATGGAAATTACTCTATGGGAACTGACTGATTTCTATTCAAAAATATTTGTGGGAACCTTTTTCTTCAGTTCCAGTCTGCATGGGTTTGCATCCTTATTTTCATCTGAATTTGCAGCATTCTTCTATTCAAAGAAAATACATACATAATCCTCTCAAAGCTTAGCATAATTTTAAGGCTAAATGATGTATTTCCCCTCTCATCATGCAGGCATTAAGTGCAAGATGATCCTGATTCTGTATAGAGTTCTAGAAAGGCAACATAGTTCTTAAGAAAGACAGCTGTGTCATGACCTGGCATGAGACACAGCCTTCAGAAATTAAACTAGTTATCAGAGCAGCAGATTTTCTATTCTCAAAAGAAGGCACTTTCCCAGAAAATGCACCTTTAACAAGGGTCTGGCTGATTGTTGGGTTTGTGATCCCAAATGCAAACTGCAACAGTGCTGCAGGTGAGGGCTGAGGGTGCTGCCTCCACACCTCTGGCCTTCTGTTTGCCCTGAATACCCGTACACAAAGGAAGGCAGATATGACCATCACCTCACGACCCATGC
Organism: Drymodes brunneopygia; assembly: GCA_013400955.1. Classification (NCBI taxonomy): domain Eukaryota; kingdom Metazoa; phylum Chordata; class Aves; order Passeriformes; family Petroicidae; genus Drymodes; species Drymodes brunneopygia. The sequence goes on from VZTZ01009362.1 coordinate 18,718, forward strand.
ATCACTCTGTCAGTGTGCAATGCACAGACCCCACACAGGTTTTTTTATTATTATTAATATGGGCCCACAAGGTTCATTCTTCTCTTGCCCCTTTTTCTGCATGCCAGCATTTCTCACCTGAACACAAGTATTTTCATAATAGAATGAATACTTTTAATCGCTCCTCTTGTCAGCCCTTCACCAGTTCCCATCAGAAATACTTGCTTGATGCCAGGTCACATCTTCTTGGGGTTTTTTCATTAATAGGCTCTACAGGGGTGTTTTCTTTGCCTATCCTTAGCAAAATACCCCCAGACAGAATTAGCTGTTAAATTAGGAATGTGATGTATAACAAAAATGTGTGGATAAAATACATAAATCTGCCCAAAATTCTGCTTGTCAAAAATTATGTTTAAGAAGAGGATGGCCATCAAGATTATACAGTAACTGAGGAATCTCAGAGAGATTTTTGAAAAATATAAAAGAAGGATGAAATTTTGTAATAATTAAGGATTGCAACTTATTTGTTATGTATCTGATACTGGTGAATAATAGTTCACTGATTATCAGTTAATCCGTCATAAAACAATAAACCATACTGATACTGATTTAAGTTTTTCCCTTCTACAGGTTTGACTAAGCAAGTAGCATTGGGTAAAGGATTTATCTCAGTCATGGATCAGCTGCCCAACTCCTACCCCTGTCTCACTGTCTTTAACTTGGGTAAAAGAGCTGGTGAGAGAAAACAAAGAAAAAGCAATTGGATCAACAAACAGCAGATCTGCACTCTGAAAAAATCACGCTTCTAAGAATCAATTGCAGAAAGAGCAAGAGGCAAAAGAATAGAGGTTGATAAGAGATCCAAACTCCCTGGTACTGCAGCTTGAAACAACAGAGTCAGTATGAGTCATGTGATGCATGACAATGATTTTATATTAAGCACTGCCATGATAGTACAAAAAACTTGTCCCAGTCATGCAGTTAATGGAATTATCTTTCTTCTCTTTCTCTTTCTCTTTCTCTTTCTCTTTCTCTTTCTCTTTCTCTTTCTCTTTCTCTTTCTCTTTCTCTTTCTCTCTTTCTCTCTTTCTCTTTCTCTTTCTCTTTCTCTTTCTCTTTCTCTTTCTCTTTCTCTTTCTCTTTCTCTCTTTCTCTCTTTCTCTCTCTTTCCCTTCCTGCCTGCCTGCCTGCCTACCTGCCTCCCTCTGCAAATAAGGGTTTGCTTTACAGAGGTCAAAGAGTAACATTAAATCAAATGGAAACCACATAGTGAAACTTCAATTTAAAGCACCCTTTTTCCCATGGAAAGGGCAGCATCTGGCTGTGTACATTCATGTCTGCATTGCAAATTGTACTTCAAGGACTTCTTCACTAGAATAAATCATTCCAAGTACAGGGGCAAACACCCACACAGGGCTCTGGGACTTTCATGCACTAAAGGCATTAACATTAAAAGTGGCATCTTCAGCTTCTCATGGTTCTGAAAATGCATCTATACTGTCACCTTGTGTCATTGAGTTCACACAATATGTCACTGTGTAAGTTATGGTGCAAAGGTGAAGAGATATGATATGACATGATATGATTGATATGATATGATATGATATGATATGATATGATGATATGAAATGATACATGAAAATCCATTCCAGGAATATGCAGAGTAGGAAGAAAACAAGATCTGTCAAAGGAGTACTCTAGTCTGAATATTGTATTACTTAAGTGATATCAGGGCTAATTAGTTAGCTCCATAGAATCTTAGAATCACAGAATGATTTGTGTTGGAAGGCACATTAGAAATCATCTCTTTCCTATCCCCCCGTCATAGACAGGGACACCTTCCATTAGACTGGGTTGCTCAGCACTCCATCCAACCCTTAAACACTTCCAGGGATGATGAATTCACAACTTCTGTGAGTAACTTATTCCAGGGCCTCACTACCCTCACAGTAGAGAATTTTTCCATATATCTAACCTAAATTTCCCCTCTTTCAGTTTGAACCCAGTACTCCTTGTCCTGTTCCTGATAAACAGTCCCTCTCCAGCTTCCTTGGAGACCCCTTTCAGATACTGGAAGGATGCCATTAGGTCTTCATACAACCCTTTCTTCTCCTGGCTGAATAGTCACGACTTTCTCAGCCTGTTTCCTACCTGAACAAAAATTATATACCAGTTACTTTACTCCTTGCTTGGAATTACAGCTTCAGAACTGCAAAATGTTCCCTAGGCTCAGTAGATGGTCATCCGCAGTAGGGAAGAAGGCAAAAATTTAAATTTTCTGCTATGTGGAGGAAGATTTTAGCTCTTAACCTTTTTTTTTTCCTTAATAAGTTAGTATAAAGTTTGGACACTGGAAAATATTGTTTTTCCTCCAAACAAGAGAGGAAGGGGGTTAATAAATGCCCTTGAAATTAAAGAAAAACAGCTGAGTATATTTTGGGAAGGATCAGGACCTAGAAGGAAGAGAGAGATGGCTATGTCTCTTCAGGAAGTTAGTCTTCCTGAGGAAGATTTTGGGTTTCAGGAGAACTTGTTGCTGAAAAATAACTATGTCTTGTGTGGTGCTTGGTTTTTTGGTGAGCGAAAACCTGGGCTGAGCTTGGAAGAGTGAGGTGTCACCTGTGAGTATCAGCCACATTTTTTGTGGTTGCTTGTTCTAAAGTCTACAAATAACTGACATTAGGACTGGGGCAGTGGAAAGCTTTTAGCTGCATCCTCTTGAGCTGCATCAGCCATGTCATTTGGGATAGGATTGTTGAAGCAAAACTATAGAAGCATTAATGAGGACTTCAGGCCCTACAGAGTGTGGCAACTCTATACTAAAAAAAAAAAGAAAAGTGTTTTGCTACAAGTATGTTTAAGAAAAACTGAGCCTGGTTTAAGGACATGTCTGCACAAGTTTTATAAATGCATTTTAAAGGTGGCTAAAAAAATGAATTTTTTTAAAACCAAAATCCTTGCAAATCTATGGTATGGCATAAATTGGGAGTCTGCTTTACAAAATCATGTTCTTCATGGAGACAAAGAGATAGAAGCAACAGAAAATAGAAAAAGACCCTGGGATCAATGTAAACAGCTTGTCTACAATGCACAGGTAACTGTCAAAAATAAACAGTTCAGGAAGATTCAAAGAGCTTGTACACTACTCTGTGATATAAGATCTTTAGTAAAACCTGGACCAACTTTAAGATACAGTAATCAGGTGATGAAGTAAATGTCACTTCACTCCATAATATGTTCTTATTCTGTGCCTTCTGTATGGTCCTTGAGAAATCTAAAATAAGCATTTTCACCCATGAATTCTGAACTTTACCCTGGACATAAAAGAAAAAATTAACATAGTCAATTTCTAGACCAATCTCTAGATGATTAAAGCTTTAGCTTTTCGGTGAACAGTTTCAAAATGAATAGGAGATGGAAACTTCTTCCTCCTCCAAATTCTCCAGTACTTAACTTAGTCTTCAGTTAAATCTTGCGGGGCTAAGTGTTATAAAAGAATGTGCTAAATGGTGCATACTCCTAATTAAAGGAATAAAGAGATGTAACACCTAAGTCCTATGATATCCTGATAATTTCCACTGCTGTTTAATGCTGTTTAATCTTTTTATCCCACATATCCTAAGAGGCTGTAACAACATTGGTCAGCTGCCCTGAGCCTAGAGGACAAATGGCAAAGAACCCTTTGCCAAAGTCCTTTTCGTCTTCTTTCCACCAAAACATTTTTTTCAGCATGATGAGACAAACTGTAGCCAGCCCTCAGCTAAATGTGAATTAGTCACAATTGTATTAAGTTTTCTCTGGAGCCTTCCTGTAAATTAACCTATTTCTTTGTAGCTCAGGGTGCATGGAAAGGTATTCTTCCAGGGGGAGTAGGCGCTGACTCTAATCCTTCAGCATTTGGGTGGGATCTTTTCCATGACTACTAGAATAAGTGGTGGTGGGTAATTCCCAAATCATTAAAAAACAATAATTTATTGGCTACGTGAGTTCCTGCTAAGACTTGGCCATGTCTGAGGATGTTTTTACCTAAGATTTCACAGGCACCGCCTAAAATTAGGGAAACAAAAGCTGCAGCTCCCGTCCAGTATGAATTTCTTACAATGCTGTCTTTCTGGAGGAAGGATTAAAGTGGGAGTACCATGACAAATATTTCCCTGAAGAAAATTTTCTTCCCTTTTGAGCTTAATCACTAATTATTTTCTGTTATCTTGCTTGTGGACCAGTGTCAGGCATTCTGTAAAAAAATGTCTGCTTCCAAATGAAGGGTTACCTCTAGGGTGGTTTACTAACCAGTTAAATAATAGCCTTTCAAGAATTATATTGTAAGATAATTTCATCAAAGAGTTTAATAAAGAAATTGTGAATTCTTTAACAATAAGACAATTAGCAATTGTTCTTTAACAATTAACAAGATTTTCATAAAAAATTGTGCTTAACTACTTGGGCTATAATTTATTGTGACTAGTCCTCACATATATTTAAAACTTACCATTATTACTATGCTTTCAAATTTTTTTTTTTCTCTGAGCAGATTTCAGGGCTGTTGAAGTATCAGGATAATTCCTCTCTGTGTGGGTGTAAAATAAATGAGATCATGGTAACTGCTAATACATAGTGTAGCAGAAAGTAGAGGACAAATGCTACATTGAAGTTGTTCAAAAATGAAATTAATCAACATTAAATGAACTTCAATGTAATGAGTAAGGCAGCAAACAAAGATTCCACCTCATATTGTCTGCAGTGCTGCTCCAAACCACACACTCCATGGGACAAGTGTTCCATCACAGTCTCTGAGAACACACTTCATTTGAAACTTTTTCTTGGTCATGTATCTAATTTCATCTCCACATTTTTCAATTTATATATCTTTGCTGATTCTTCTAAATGCCAAATAAAACCTTTAAAAAAAGCACTTTCATATATATTTTTTATTTTTTTAGACATTTCCTCTTAGCATTCTTTCCCAGGTTCTCAGTTTTCTTCAGTTTAAAGTCATTATATTTTAAAATTAGAATCTGAAAAACCCATAAGAGTATAAGAGTATAAATAAACCCATAAGAGTGTAATCTTTCATCCCAGAGAAAAATTGTTAATGCTGACTGCAATTGATTTAAAAAAAAACTTCTGCTTTAAAAACTGAGAAAATAAGAGGGCAGAATGGAACAATTTTATATATATTTTAATACAAACATTTAAATAAATTTGAATGTACCAGGATCTATATATTTATTTGCATGTTTGTTCATACAAATATGGCACTTCAACCTTTTTCCACCTTTTAAGAATACATGCTCTCCTGTAAGGATTATACAGTGTTGATAGAATTCTTCTATGATATTCTTCACTGTTCAACTGAGTCATTTTTTTTTCCCCTACAGACTGAATTTTTTGGAAGGACACTGAACTGACCTTCAAGATTAAACAAGTGAGATAATAAATAATTAGTAGTAATTGCCATAATAAAATTTGTTTCCAATATATTTTAGTTTCTCCCCTGCCAAATTCTTGAGATATCGTCCTGGAAGACAAATCTTTTTAACCACCACATTTAGCTACAAACTTGCTGAGGCCTTCAATTTAAGCAAAAGAAATGTTTTAACTATTCAACCACATTGTTCCAAATGTGCTCTTCATTATGACTTACTTACTTCTAGTGTTTCCTTTTCCACACATTTCTTTTGAAATTACATAATCATAAAGCTTCCAATTTCAATGTAAAATAAACGACCTGTTTGTAACAATAGAACACAATAGAAAACCTGTTGTTTCTCATAATAAAAATGGCACGTTAAGGACTCCTGGCACTTCTTAGATGAAGAAGCTTTTTTTGTATGCTTCAAACTGTTGAAGCTGATGTTTAAATATGCCTGATTGCTTCAGATTGAGTCTGTCTCCATCTCCCATCTTTGCCTTTTCAGAGTGTCAAAGCCCAAAAATGGCTTGATTTGGAGTGGTTTATACCCAGTTTTAGAAGGGGACCTCACTATAGACCATGATATGTCAGATTTGTCCTGTTTGTAAAGTGTGTGCCTGTTTTATGTGGTCCCTCAACAAATAGAATGTTTGTAAAATCAAATCAGAACTTAGATCTCTAAGGGAGCACGTGATGGGTTGAAGAAATAACATTTTACAGGTGCTTGATAGAAGGTCTGGGGTCTAAATCTCTTCATGATGCTGTTTTCCCAGGTTGTGAAAGATGGGTTTATGCAAACCTTCTGTTGCTGTTTTTTTTCTGTGACTGCAATTTGGGGATATGGTTCCTAAGCTCCTAAGATGTCATGTTAATTAACACAATATAGAAAAAAGACTGAATTGTTGAGTGCCTGTGTCAGCCACCAGGAAGAAGATCCAGGAGCTGGGAATCCAAGCTTATACTCAGTTGCAACTGGTGTCTGTAGTATCTTTGGAGCTGCTTGAAATATTGGAGGGTGGACATATTCTAATCACACTGTTCATGATTCTAGTTCAGAGATAAAAACCTTTGCATCAGAAAGATCCAAATCTCTTCGACTTGCAGCAATCAGGTCAGGATGCTTTAGGCTGCATTTGGCACTTTATTTTCCTGCATTAAAACTTTACCCTTTAAAAGTAGTCAGTCAATAGGAAATACCAGGGTTAAGTGGGCCTGTTTAGTCTTAATGCATTTCCACACAGAGGCTTTCAACAACTGTAAAGACTGAGGCACAGACTCAGACCAGCAGGGATACTGAGACATTTATTCAGAGAAACTCCTTCAAGGCACATTATTTCCTGATATGGTGTTTTTCTCTAAGTGACCTATCACACATTGCCATGTCAGCAACATGCTTTCTGAATGTCCTTCTATAGGGCTGATCACACCCTGGTCAGGTGTCTGGCAGCTTCTGGCAGGCTCCTCTCCGTAGGGATCTGCCACGTGGCATTTCTTCTCCCCAAGGTCAGGCGGAGACAAAGCCTCTCTGTGCTGCTGTGGTGCTGTGCAGGATTGTCCCACAGCCTGCAACTCAATTCTATCTTATCTCTCTCCACAAACTACATACTGGGTTTATTTGGGTGGTAGTTTTATTTAGAGGATTGGACAAACAAAATGAGAAGGTTAATGAGCAGCTAAATAATGATTTGGCCTCACTATCTAAATGTGAGGTGCTGTATTTTGTGTGCTGAATTTTCAGTGGGCTCATCTGCCAGCACAGTAACTTTCTCTTAGACTCGTGAATAGGGACATTATTCACCCTTTCCAAATTTAAGATTAGAAATTGAGACAGAGAGATTAAAGTCAACAGTATTTGCTAAATTAGGATGAATCTGTTTGAACCAGGCAAGACCTGACAATACAAAATCCTTCCCATATTTGAATGAGCCTTAATTTATACTGTTTTCATCATCTCAGTACTTCAGAAATTCAGATTACAACACTGCTGGTCAGGCATTAAAAAATAAATGATCCCAAGCTACCTGAGTAGAATGTCATGGATGTGATTTGCTTAAACTGACCATTTTTTTTAACTCTTGAGAATTCAATTTTGAGAATCATTCAATTTCTAAAAAAAAAAAAAAAAGTGTTCTCTAAAAATTTTGTTGGATCATTTCTTTTATANCTCTTGCCGGGAAGGCTTTTGCATCCGAAAAACAAAGTCACAAAGAACTGATAGACCATCAAGAAGGCATCCAGCAAGCCACTGGAAATTTACATCTCCAAAGAGAAGTTCCCGGCAGAGCTGATGGCCCATCTCCAAAGATCTCCTCCCAGCTTGAGCATGAATGATTTGATCAACAACTCTGATATAGAACATCAAGAACCATCAGATAATTACTCCTGTGATTTGAAAAGCAGGATGTGCTTTGTCCGCCTCGGCCCCACGAATAGCCTACCTCATGAATATACTGAGTGATAGAAATAATACCCAGGATCCGGACTGCACCGAAAAACTGTATATAAACCAGCTGCCAAAAGCACACGGTGTGAACAGAGGGAGGTCTGGTGTGGTAGAGGTCAGACCTGTGTTCACCCAGCACCAACCCCGGGCTTGGTACTGTCTCTCTTTTCGATCGTGGCATTACTTATACAATTTCTCAGACACCTAATAAATTCTTCTTAGCCTTATCCTCGATTTAGGTGTACTTATTTATAACAATTTCCAAAGCAGGTTTGTCTTGTGATCTGAATGAATTTGGATTCTATTATTCCATCCCCTATACATTACACTATAGACTATAAAGTCATTAGCCTACCAGGGTATCTCCTGTTCAGGTACATGCAACACCAAACCAGTAAGTCAGCTAACCATTTTGCACATGGAGATTCAATGACGCTTTGCAAATGGGTATTTTTATTGCTGATCTTGTGAGAATCAAATGAGTAAATGGCAGTTGAGCAAGTAATGTCTTACAGAGGAGTGTAGCTCTAATTGCAGATTTCTCCTTTTAAGTTTGTAAAGAGAACTAGCTTCTTGATTCCAGTTGAATAGATTCTGAACCTGGACTTTCTGTTCTTTTCACTGGCTTGAGGAAGCAGTCTTTAGGATAGCTTGAATATCTCTCATTGTCCTGTAGTCATACTCAGAGCTGCACTGCAGACACAATAAAAGAAGATGGGTGATAAAAATCCTTCAGTACATCAAAGAAATTTTAGTGTTAGCATCAAGTCAAAATAGAAGACCAATGTGACACATCCTATCCCTCCAGATCCTCTGAATGATCCCTTAGAGGATGTCTTTCAACTTACATGTATCTCCTACATATTCTGTTAATATTTGCTATGGTAATACTAGCAAAAGATTTTCTCAGTTTTCTATTTTGCCTTTGATTCCTTGCTAAGTTTTCTTTCAAGATGGCTAGGAGTTCTTTCTATGCTTTTGGAATCATCTTTATAGCCTGCAAAAGGCTATAAAGGACTTTGTACAGTTTTGTGGATATGAAATAACACCTGGGCTCTACACTGAACTGAAGGTCTTTCCAGCAGGAAAAATTTGCTGCCCTGAGAAGGACCAGGGGAAAGGGACAAACTGATAAAAGAACCTTGGAATGTCTTGGTCTCTAGCTGCTGCCTGAAGAGTTGGGGCAACTGCTGGTGACAGAAAAAGTCAGAGATGTTCAGTATAGCTTGAGTCCTCTGCTGGCAGCAATAAAAAACCAGCAACACGATTAAAGGCAAAGTGTGAGGCCATGGTAGCTTCCTGATACCCTCCAGTCTGCTTGCTTTTTTAGGATCTGGGTTCAGATCTGACAAGATGTTTACACCAACAAAAAAAAAAAAAAAAAGTTGCTCTAGTTCAAATTTCTATTTACTGTTTACTGAGCTATGTCTTTAAGTTTGCTTAGTAATCTGCCTGCTTCTGACAAGCTGAAAGGTCATGGTTGGCCTGAACATAAATATGCATATATATCTTTTATGCACACATCCAGGGTATCATGATTTTAAGGCCAACATTTTGTTTGGTTGTGGGAGCACCTTTTTAATGTCTAACCACTGCATCTTCCTTCTACTCCATAAATGGTTTTTATCCATCTAGGTTTAAAAGAAAATCTCCAGCTTCATATTTAAGTCCTGGTTTGACACCCATCACGCTCAGATTAGTAAATACTTCCCTTGCAAGAATCCACTTGAATACACAGGTAATGATAATGGCATTCCAAAATCAAGTATCCTTTATGTAAGACATTGCCTGCTACTGATGACTCATTGTGTATGGCTTGTGCCACATGCTGACTCATTTACAATGAGTTGAAAGGAAAGCTACAGGAATAGCCATTAAAGAAGATTGTAGACTAGCTAGGTAATATTCTCTTTTACCCCCATGTGCTTTCTAAGACTTTCCTTCTGTCTCTTTTTCATTCTTAAAATATCCAAAAGAACCTGATTTCATGGACTGCTTGAGCATGCATCTCTGCTGCAAACGTGAAAACTAAATCAGAAGATAACCACTGGTTTTGATTGTAAGTTATTCGCTCATTGGCCAGCACAATTGACTCTTATGCATACCAAGAGTTAGTAGCTCTGGGGAATTTAGATTTAACCTGTGGTATTTTACTGAGATCCATGGAATGATGCAAGTAGTGGAGACAGGGAGCTTCTATCAGGAACACCACACAACATAGAGCATTTCTCTGAAACAGCCAAAGCAGACAGTAGTTGAAATCTGAAAGCTATATTTGTTAAACAACCTGTAACAAATATTCTGTATCCTTTATCAAACACTATTATCAGGTAAGTTAGATAGTTTAATATAAATATGTGAAAAGAAATGTATTTTCCAGAGAACTTTAATTTTTAGTTTAAGTTCTCTATGAGTTAAATAGTTACCTATTTTTTTAGGATGAAGCATGTCATACCAATGCTTTTTACTGTTTTTCCAAGGAGTGAAGGCTTAAAAATTTACATGCCCAAATGTTTCAAATCTAATCCTCATTTGTCCCTATAGTTATGCCTTTCCTTTCTATTATCTTGTCAGTGTTACAAGGAACAATATCCAAAAGTTAATTCTAATGCAATTTACATTATGAAACTGACATAACCGAAACTCTAAGAGAGTTTGCCTTTACAGAAAGATATATGTTTAAATACTCAGATCAGTTATCTATTTATATGTCTGAACTTAACTTAAATTTACAACTGAAAAATTGGTAATGCAAAAACCGTGGGACAAACCTGAGCAAATAAATGACTGCAGTTCCTGATATAACTAATGGATGAGTAATAGATCAGTAAGATTAAAGCTATACTACATCACAAATCCAAGACAATCTTACCAGTCCGCCTCATAATATCACATAGGAGTTGATTGTAAAATGAAAAAATTTTCTGAAATGAAAGCTCGATTTTTCAGAATTTATAAAGAATAAATAAGTGAAGGGTTTTTGGGTTTTGTTTGTTTGGGTTTTTTAAATTATATAATTTATTATGTAAGGTAAAACATGGGAAAAATAGTATATTGAAGCTCTCTCTCTTTTTCACTGTATTCTGAGATGGCTTTTAAAGGTACTGATTTCCTTAGCAGCAGCCACTCTCCATCAGCAGCAAGCATTTTTTGCGGGTGTAACAAAACTTCCACTGTTGTGCAAAGTAACTCCTACTTCTGAAGAATTAAAGTGCAGCAGCACAGATAAGTTAGCCTGTCATTGGCAGAGAACATAGTACTGTCATGGAGCTTAATTCAGAAGTGACAATTACTGCATCTGTGTGAGAATAACTTTGTGACTTGAGCTGTTTAATGTATTACACAGTCATATTCCTTCATTAAAGATTGACCAGACAATAATTTTTGGCACCAAGTCACTACATTTAAGTTTAATTTTTCATCTCGGAATCTGTACTACTCAAGCTGGGAACTACCACAGCTTCATATGGGCTTGTACTCAGATACTAATATTTGATTCACTTTCTCCCCTTACCACGGAGACACATATCCCCAGTATTCATCATAGTTCTCAGTTTCAGCTAAAGTGAAACACTGTGGTGCTGGTTGTCTTGGCCATTCAATAAATTCATAGTTTAATTCTTATAGTGGGCAACGTTATTGTCTAAGGTAGAGCACTTGATTTTCAACACTTTGGTAATAAGTTTTTTCTCACTTGCACCAGAAAATGCTAAACTTTATTTTCTAGGCTTCTTTCCTTCTTGAGACAGTTCTGCTGTTCTTACATAAATATTCAGAAGAAGAGCAGACACCTGCTGTTCTCATAATGAAAATTATCTCAGGTATTTTAGAGAAATGCTAATAAACACTGAAAACTAGGACACCATTAGAAGAAAAGCAGTAGTGATTGAGCCATAAGGGTTATGAAATATGCGGATGAGAATGGTTTAGGAGGTTAGGGATCATCAGGACAGGCCCATAGAAAGAGACAAAACCCCAAGATTTTAAGGCTCTAGTGGGCAATTATTCAAAGAGGCAGAAGAATGGCTGCTAGCCAGCTTTATTAGCTCTCCTCATAATACACCATGGGCAGCTCTAGACATAATATTTACAAGTCACTGTTTCTTTTCATCAAATAACTGCACAACCCTGACTCCATTCTTTGCCCTTCTCCTTTTGTATGCCCAGCACACCAATCTTAGCAGGTTGATGGGCATGGAATTACCAAACTTAATCTGACATATGCACCTCTGACACTGGTCCTCCGGTTTGTACCCTGTACAATCAATCAAATACTACGGGGTACCCCAGGATATTTGGCAATCCAAGATTGCCAGATACAGTATCTCTCTGGCCTGGACCATAACCAGAGTCAGACATTGAGGGTGGTGATGGAAGAGATCTGGGTGTGCAGATTTTAACAGGAACACACGAACAACAGTGCTCCTTGGAGCATACAGAAGCTCCCCATATCCAGTGCAATGAGGAGTTGTGGGAGCAGTATCTGCACCTCCAGAAGACCCTGATGGGTGTCCCCTCAGTGGCAAATAGAGGGCAAGATATAGATTCAGCAATTTAAGGATAGAATCACAATGGAACTAACATCTGAAATTAGGTGGTTTATATTTCATATCTGCATCTGCTTGCTTCTCTCAGGACTCAATCTTTATGGACTTACATTTTTACTTTCGCATATTTATTTGACTTTAAGAAAAAAAAGTCTAGAATGTATTTGCTTGTCCCTAACTGTCATCCTGATCAGTATTAAGGTTTGCCTGCACCCAGTATACATTTAAGTATTTTATCTGTTAAGAGTTTTTCTTGGGAAGTGGGGTTGAAAAGGATGGTAGGAGTTTGCCCTTCACACTGGAGATGCCCCTTAGCACTTGACTGCTATCTGTTGTATAAAACTTTGTCTTATTAAAGCTTGTCTTTTTCCAAAACGATTCTTTATAATAAAGAGTTGAATTTGATTCTCCCATGTATAAATCCAAAATTATTCCCCAGGTACTGTCATCTGCAAAAAGTCAGATTCATTACCCAGTATGCAACAACTCAATAATTACACACTCAAAAGAGACATTGGTTATTTATTTCACTGACCTTGGGTGCTTGGTGGTATTCCAAAAATCAAGCACACTAGCTATCAAAACTTTCTAGTATTTGTAAATTTTAGCAAAAAAGGAATGGCCTAGGTTGCAATGTGAGGTGTAACCAAACTATGTATTCTACACCCATCCACATTATTCTGATGACCTGTTAATGATGAATTATCTGCAACAGCTGTCCAGGGCACACCCCACCCCACCCACCCCTTAAGCTACAAGTCAGATGAGATAAGGAAAAAGAGGCAACCCTGCAAGGCAGGGTAATGTTTCTTTTTCTTCACAGCAATCACTCAGCCCTGATAACTCCCTCTGAGGAAGCAGCACCACATCCCTGAAGATGACCATCCTGAAGGGGTCATCTCTGCTAATGGGCCATAATGAGCTGAGCAGGCATTAGCTGAATAGGCACCCAGAACAACTATTGAGGACTCCAAAAATATCCTACCACTCACAGGATTGCATCACTCTATTGTGAGACTCCTTCCCCTGGGGGAGGTACCACCTGAACTCCACTGTATATAATCTGGGCAGTTTAGGGACTAGGACACCACCACCACTGGATATGCAAAGCAGGATCCAAACTTCTACAGGAGGACCAGGACTTCCACAGAACCACTGCTTTTGATGAGACTNGCACATTCCCTGGACATGTGAGGGCTTTTTCCCCCAAAGTCAGGACACTGCTTAGTGGTTACCCTCTCGAGGGTTGAGTGAAGGGCTCTGTGTACCACATCATCAATTCAGTTTAAATTACATTGATACCTAGTCTGTATAATTTCTCTGCTCGCTATAACAAAGGTACATTTATGTCACGCACCGTTTGATGAAATCAACTAGTAGTTCTTTCATTTTATCCATAGAGGATATATAGGAAATGACTCTGTTTAAGGCCTTTTGTCTGTTACTATCCTGTCTGTTCAATAAATAACTCACTTTATAATGCAACCTGATCTGTCATTCTTGAGAACTTGTGAGCCAGAGCTAGTTAGGTGCACATCACCCAAGCAGAGCTGCTGCCAAAAATCTGAGCCTAAGGTAGGGCTTGTCTAATGCTCTCACTCAATCCATAACAAAGTTACATGGTTATCTTCTTATTCTATCTCCTCTTTGTTAATGAGTCTCTCACTTCTCATGCTAAGCCCACATGCCCAGTCTTTCTTGTCTTTTCAGTTGATGGTCAGTGGTTGCAATGTGCCCCTGCCAGAATTACCTTTTACTCCGTTGGAGCTGGTTCGGCATGTTTAATGAGATATCTTTATTAGTTTTTTCTTATCTTGGTAATTCTGACAGATGTCTTTTTGGCCCACAAATTCTGCATTCTTTCTGTCCATTATTGGTGAGCATCGTTTTCCCCAGCTCTGTTAGCCTCTCCCTGGGCCTGAGATTATTAAAGCATACCAAGAGATCTGAACTTTAACCAGGAATTTGTTTTTTCTAATATGAACATCACCTACAGCTTATTAGGTAATATGTGAGATTACCTAACAAGAGATTAGTGAAGAAGTGAAGTGAGATTAAATCTCACTTCTTGTTGACCAGGCTCAGAAGTATACTGAGATCAAATATCAAAGAACATCCTTAAGAAAATTTTTACATATTCCACATTTTGCAATAGTATCAGGAAATAGGGATATTTCTCTCTTATTCTGCCGTATGAGAAAATAATTCATTGACTTTGGATGTCAAGGACAAAGGATGGGGACAGAAAGTGCCCCTCTCTGTAGCTGTCTCCAGTGCTGCATACTGCCCACTATGTGCTGATAACATCATTTGAGCACATGACAGACATTGTATAGTCAAATTCTGGTGTCAGTGTTGTGGGTTGCAGTATACAGAATAATTTCTTGGTTCTGCACTGAATTAAAAAGAAACTTAAATGTCCAGAGAGTAGACTTCTTGGAACTCACTACCCTTTAATGAAATGGTACTGTCTTATGATTTTAAAAGAGGTATGTGTGAATGCCTCATAGAAGATAAGTATGATTTCTGTGTACATACATATAGTAATTTAAGTTATAATACACTGGAATATGTGTGGTAATATGGTTATTTCAAAGTAGATACCTAAAATAGCAATAACTTACAGGTGATACAGCAATATTTTAGAAATATTGGGATACTGAATAATCCTTAAAGAAATTATTGTTAGACTTATTACAACAGGACCCAACACCTCTAATCATCTGAGGGAGAGACAGTCGGAAGATCCCTGCTGAGAGAAATGTTGAGAATGAGAAAAATCGAGTGCAATTACCTGCACTCTTAACTATTAAGCAGAAATCTGACTGTCACACACAACACGATTGAAAAGGAATCTAATCCCATGAGATCACTGGCTGTGAAGGAGTAATGAATGAATAACTTACTTATTTTGTAGGATGGGTTTGAGGATGGCAAGTACAGCAAAATTAAGATGATGAGTTCTGAATTTTTGGGTAGTGCCATAATGTAGGCCCATCAAAAACTTCTTAGGGCATGTATTCCTTAGAGTTTTGAAGTCTTTATGAGAAAGATTATTTAAACTGATTTTGGACTTCATGGTCTTAGAGATTGAAGACAAAAGTGAAAATTTGTTACTTGTAACATCTATATTTAGTTCTTTTGCAGAATATATATCCCTCCCAGCAGAAGACTATCCTGCTAATTTTTTAATGTAATTAAAAACAGTATTAACCAAAAGAGAAGTAAAATCAATTAATTTAATTAGCATTTGGTAAGACTTTGCATTTCTCAGTCCACATATATCAACCAGGATTTATAACCTCACTTGCTTTTCACTCTTGAGAGTGAGTACCTCTCATAACAAAGCTTATATTGAAATGAAGATAGACACTGCACTCTCTAAATCTTAGTCCTAGTGCAGGCCACTGTACATGAAAAGGAATTACATGTATAGGGTGTGTGCCTTATGAATTAAGTCCACACTGTATGTCAGTCTCAATTCTTGAGGTAACGATGGGCTATCTTAATTCTTTCTGGAATCATTACACCATCAACAGTGTTTTGTGTTCCTAAAACCCCCAAACATCAACCCTGGAAACTAAACAAAGACCAAGACCAAGAATCAGATAGCTCAAATACACAAAGGTTGTAAATTATGAAAGTGTGACAGTGTTTTTACTGGACAAGAACACCAATTTTAACTGCCTTGGGCATACATAATTAGGCTTCTAAAAACTAATTCAATGTAGATGAAATATTTAACTTATAAAATTATTAAAATGAACCATCAGTGTCACTAAAATAACTTATTAACTGTGTAGGGGTAACTGTTTGAAATGGTTTTACTCCCACTTGGCTCTCTTGCTTCATAAAAATCAAATTATTGTTGTAAAGGCAGAATCCAGAAATATTAATTAAAATAATTCATCAATATAACCAATGAAATCAGACATGTTCTGAGGTTATCTAGCTAGTCTCTTAATTTACTCTTGAGTTGTACTACAGTATGGTAAAATTTGGTGTTAAAAAGCATAATTGGCAATAAAAGGCTTTATTGCTCTTGGGTGCAATAGGGAAGTATTAAAAGTTATAAAGTAACGCTGGTAATCACATTTAAGAGCAAGGAGTTAAATGTATTTTCTTCATTTTATTCCAGGTTACAGCCAGAAGCAGAAAATCCTCTTGAACTGGCTTGAGTTTGATGTCCTTGTACTTAAAAAAAAAAAAAGAAAAGAAAAGAAAAGAAAAGATGAGAATACAGGCAAAAATGAGAGTATTTTAGTGTTTTTAGTATGATACTCAGGCTTGTTTTGCTGCTGTTTTTTGATGAATGGCAGAAGAACAAGGCTCAATGTGATTCACCTCAGCATGAGCTACTGAATGCAGGAAGCATTTCAGAAGTGAAATTTCAGTTTTTCTGTAGAATTACTGAACTGGTAAGAAGAGTGAGAAATTTTCAACTCCCATCATGAAAAATGGTTTAAATGCACCCCTAAAAGCATTGTCAGAAAGGGTAACTTTTAGAGTTTTTTTGACTGTTGCTTAGATTCCTTGTGGTGACTGTGAATATAGTGATGATAACCTATTCAAACCTTAAATACAGGTTATAGCATTGCAAAAATTATATGGTGATTTGAACAGAAAGATATTATTTCCTTGTAGAAAGATAATATGAACTTCTTTTGACATTATTTACATGGTTTTTATTATATTGTATTGTATTGTATCGTATTGCATTTTATTATATCGGATTGTATCATACTGTATTATATTATGCTGCATTATATTATATTTATGTTGTATTGCATTGTATTTTTAATAAAGGAAAAGCCAGATTAGAAGTCCATATAGAAGCACTGAAAGCTGAAAATTCTGGTCCTGATTGTAAAATCTTTTTTTTTTCTTACACCCTTATAAGTTGGTGAAATATTTGTTCAAATAAGGATGTCAGGACTGTAATCACACTGTGTATCAAAGGAGGATAGTAGATTATGCATTAAAAAGGATTTAGATAAATGAGTATGGGTGAGAATGTTTTCCAAAGTGAAATGTTTGCCAGTATGGCACTGTGCCCATGTTTTGCAGCCATAGAGCATCTGGAATAGTCCTTACAGACCTACTCAAATCATGGTACAAAATGTTTCAAATACAAAATGCCAAATATATGTGCCTGCCATGTTTTCTTGTGACTTGTATTAGTATTGTTGAAATCAGAGTTGTTTCTTCTAAGGATTTCTATTTATTTTAAAAAACTTTATGATCTTGAAATACTGCTCAGTAGCAATTCAAATGTAAACCAGTTACTTTGACACATGTGCTCACTGCCTTTCTTTGGACAAATAACAGCAGCTGTTTGTATCATGGGTCAAGGATAAGTAAAGCAGCCAAGGAATTCAACAAAGAGATCTTGTTTTTATTTTAAACATTCATTGTTCCTCTAACCTGTATAAGGAAGGACTCGAAAGAGAGGAAGCAAGGAGAAAATCAATCAGGCATGTTGGGAATATGGAAAATAAATAATAAGGGTAATAAAATCCATGGCTACATTGACAGCATGGGTTGTATAGAGCTCCTGACTGTGGTCTATGCTCCTACTCTTTTTACCCAGGCAGTGTGAGTCCTGAACCAGCTCCAGTCCAACTGGCTTCAGGGTTTGGGCTTGCTCTCTAAACTGAGGCACAATGCTTGTGTAAGCAGAGATGGAATTTGGCAAGGTTCATGCCTGAGACTTGATTAGACTGTAGTCCTTGTACTGATACAAATCTGCGATGATGCTGGATGAACTACTTTGTTTCACTCTTGTGGCAAGTCTATGCCTTTTTGTATGTAAGTTCTAATATTATCTTTGTGCTTGGTTAGAAGTTCTAGGCATTTTTGTAATTTATGTTTTATCATATACATGGAGTTTTTGAAGTGCTGAAATACACTGGCAAGCTCTTCACTGAAAGGCTAATGCAAATCTTTGGTATACCTGACTTAAACATCTAAAGTTTTCCAGGTGCCTTGACACTAACAGGAGTATGAAACTAATTGTTCTTTAAACAATGAGGAAATCCTTGCTCATTGAATGTTACATGAAATGAGAATAAAAAAATTGGTAAGATTTTATGAAAGAAATATCTTTGCAAGGTGACTAAGGACAAATTGCTTTTATTGGATTGTAGTGTAATGTTTGTGCTGCAGAGGCACACAATATTAGATTTTACATGCAGCATAAATGCTAAAGAAACTCCTCTCCATATGAGTCTGAATTATCAAGTAAGTAGCCATACAGACATATCTGCAATAAAGAACTTGAGAAATGTATTCTGCTGAGATTTATTAATCAAACATACAAGTTATATAGTCTGATGCATTAGAAATCTTGCCTGCTGTGTGTATTCAGAAGCAGATAGTCTCATTTGGCTTTGTGAAAGGATGCAGGAGTGTATCTGTAGTGCATCTGTGTTGCCTGGGAGGAAGTCGTTGGTAGAGTAAACTCTGCAGTGCTAGAGTTCTGACTTCAACAGGAAACAGGTGAGGGCTCTTTCCCACTCTGCAGGTAGGAAATGCTAATAAACATCCAGCCACCTCAAGAGGGATGGGGATCAAAAACAAGAATAAGGAGATTCCTAGGGATAGGAGTCAGGAAGGCCAAGACAAAGTTGGAACTGAAATTGGCAAGGGACACAAATCATAACAGGACTTCTGCAGGTACATTAACCAGAAAACGGTGATTGAAGAAGGTGTATCCCAACTGATAAAGAATGCTGGAAAACTGGTAACACAGATTGGGAGAAGGCTGAGATACTTGTTGACTTTTTTGCCACATTCTTCAATGGCAAACTGTCTTCTCACACCTCTTGACTGGCTGGATGGCAGGATGGGCACTGGGGGAGTAAAGTCTCTCTCACTGTAAGTTAAGGTCAGGTTCATGACCACCTGAGGAACCTGAATGTACATGAGTTTGTGGCACCTGACATGACGCATCACGGAGTCCAGAGGACTTGGCTGATGTAGTTGCCAAGCCATTCTCCCTGAGATTTGAAAAGTCTCAGCAGTCAAGGGGAAAATCCCTGGAGACTGAAAAAAGGAAACACTGTACCCACCTCTAAAAAGGGTAGAAGGGAGGACCTTGGGAACTTTGAGCTGTCAGCCTCACCTCTGTGGCTGGGAAGATCATGGAACAGATCCTCCTGGAAGCTCTGCTAAGGCTCATGGAGGACATCCAGCACAGCTGCCCCAAAGTCAAGTCCTGCCTGATATGCCTTCTACTACAAGGTGGCTACAGCTCAAGCTGGACGTTAGTGGGCACTGTGCACTCACAGCCCAGAAAGGTAAACCATACCCTGGACTGATAAAAAAAGACCTGGTGGCCTTTTATATTGCGGTGACTCCAACAGTGACAAGCGAAGGGTTGCAGATGTCATTTATCTGAACTTCTACAAAGCCTTTGATGGGGTCCTCCACAACATCCTTCTCTGTAAATTGGAGAGAGATGAATTTGATGAGTGGAGTTAGATGGATGAGAAAGGGGCTGAATGGTCCCATCAGGAGGGTAGAGGCCAATGGCTCCGAGTCCCAACGGACAACAGTGACAAGTGGTGTCCCTCAGGGGTCTGTACTGGCACGAGTGCTGTTTAATATCTTCATCAGTGACAGAGACAAAGGGATTGAGTGCACCCCCAGCAAGTTTGCAGATGACACCAAGCTGAGTGGTGCAGTTGACACTCCTGAGGGACAGGATGCCATCCAGAGGGACTGGACAAGCTCGAGCAGTGTCCCATGGAAATCCCACGATGTTTAACAAGGTCAAGTGCTGGTGCTGCACCTGGGTCAGGGCAACCCCTGGTGCCAACCCAGGTTGGGGATGAACAGATTGAGAGCAGCCCTGCCCAGAAGGACTTGGGGGTGCTGTGGGTGAGAGCTGGACATGAGCCAGCCATGGGCACTCCCAGCCCAAAAAGCCAAGTGTGTCCTGGGCTGCATCCAAAGCCCGTGGGCAGCAGGGCAGGGAGGGGATTCTGCCCCTCTGCCCCGCTCTGGTGAGACCCCACCTGCAGAGCTGCCTCCAGCACTGGTGTCCCAGCACAGGAAGGAAATGGAGCTGTTGGAGAGAGTCCAGAGGAGGCCACCAAAGTGATCAGAGGAATGAAGCACCCCTCCTATGGGGAAAGGCTGAGAGAACTGGGATTGTTCCACCTGGAGAAGAGAACACTTCTGAATGACCTAATTGCAGCCTGAATTTCAGCATGTGAAGGGAATCCACAAGAAAGATGAAGAGAGGTTATTTACAGAAGCATGTAGTGATGGAATGAGGGCCAGTGGCTTTAATAGTGAAGGAGAGTAGAATTAGAGTAGATAATATGAAAAAATGCTTTCTTGCGAGGGTGCTGAGGCACTGGAACAGGTTGCCCAATGAAGCTGTAGCTGCTCCCTCCCTGGCAGTGTTCAAGGCGAAGTTGGATGGTGCTCTGAGCAGCTCTGAGCAGCCTGGTCCAGTGGAAGGTGTTCCTACCCATGGCAGAGGGGTTGGAATGAGACGACTTCTAAGGTCCCTTTCAACTCAAAGCATTCTATGATAAATTTAAAGATGCACCCTGAAGCTTACAGCAATTCTGGTATAATGGTAAGTGTATTAAGTAGATTCCAGAATGCCCAGTGTTCTTGTGTTTTGTAATATGCATAAACAGTGATCAATACTGCAGAAAAATTTACACAGGTAACTTTTTAGTACTCTAATGAGCTTCCCACTCAGGCTACTGTCTTTGAGCTAAGTGTGCATTTATGTTTAATAGTGACCAAGATATTTCACACAGGTGCTAGAGCAAATCTTGCTCTCCCTTGGAGTATCTGATAACCTTGGATAAAGTTAAGTTGAGACATAATTTTCAGTCCAGTCAATTTTCCCAATTTTTATTTTGTTACATGCTGCTTGACTGAGGCATAATGTCATGATATCATAATTCAAGAGAAAATTAACTTCTTTATCAATGGCAGGATAAAATGGATATTCAGGGGGTTGCTCAAGCTTTTAAATAGAAACTGGCCTGAGTAGGCCCTTGCTGTTTTAGGACATAGGAATAAAGCTGTATGTTAAAGAATCCCTTTGTTTCATTTTACAGAATATCATATTTCAGTTGTGAATGATTAAAGCATCATATGTATTTGATACAAGTCTGCAAATGGACTAGTAATGCTTGATAATAAAGACATCACAGCAGAAGTTATTTGTTTCTCCAGATCTACGATGTCATTACCTTTTGGCTTTATTTGTCAGCAAATTGTGCTTATTTGTCCTGTTCTAATAAAAATCCCAAGTATATAAACTGTTCAGGAAGAGCACCGTCAACTGGACAAGAAAATTGACATGAAGACATTTTTTTCTACTGAAAACATTGCTAATTTGCTAGCACTTGGGCTGTGGTAATTGAATTTCAGACTGACATCTGTTTTTCCACAGCTGTAGACCTAAAAGTAGAGAAAATAATGCACCTGAAAATTTTTTTTTCTTTTATGCATTGAATCAGTAGATGTTGTAAAATCCATGGAACAATATATGCTGGGGGCAATCCAGCTAGAAAGAAACTTGACAGAAAAGAACCTGGGGGCCTAGTGGACACCATGTTGAACATGAGCCAGCAATGTGGCCTTCAGAGCATAATATCCTGGGCTTATTATAACAAATAATATCCTGGGCGTCCTCTGGCAGAGCATTCCCAGCAGGAGTAGGGAGTTGATCCTTTCCCTCTGCTCAGGACTGGTGAGGTCACACATGGAGTGCTGGGTCCAGTGCTGGGTTTCTCACCAGTGCAAGAGACACAAGGGGTCTGGATTAAGGGACTGGAGTACTCACAAATGAGGAAAGGCTGTACAAGAGAAGGCTCAGGAAGGTATCACCAGTCCGTGTAAATATATGCAGAGCAGGTGCAGGGGATGGAGGCAGGCTCTTTTCAGTGGATTCTGAAAATACCAGAATCAATAAGCATGATTTAAAACACAAAAGCTTCCATCTAAACACAAGGAAACACTTTTTCACTATGAGAATGACTGAACAGTGAGACAGGCTGTCCGGGGAGATCATGGAGTCTCCATCTCTGAAGATACTAAAAAAACATCTAAACATGGTCCTGGAATACTAACATCAAGTGGCTCTGGTTAAGCAGGTGAGTGGACCAGATGATCTCCAACAGGTCCCTTCCCACCTCAGCCATTCGGTGATTCTTCGATTTTAAAAAGTGTGGTTCACTGTCATCACCATATTAACACCCAGCTCATCTCATCAGACATGTCTTTCCAGAATATTATTCAAAGAGGAGGAAATCTAGACATAAACACATAAATACTGTTGAAATGATTGCATAAGCTATCACTGCAAGTTGCAGTAAGTCAGGAATGTGGACTCAATGATTTGGAGTCAATGACATATAAGTTTGTTTGATATTGAGTCATACATCTTCTGAAGAAATACCTCTTGAATTCTGAAGAGATTCCAAAACCACTGAAAATTCAAGCTCAGATATGGCTATTTGAACCACTGGACTGTTCTCTGCTGTCAAATCATAATTTTTAATTCAGAAATTTAAAAAGAAAAGTGCTAGGAGGGGAATTCATTTTTACTGTGGAGGGGAATTACATTTACTGTGTAACCTCAGTGTCTGTGCATCTCACACATGAGGTGTGTTGTGCAGCTCCCTGAAACCTCCAAGATTATTTTTGCTGGGTTTTTCTCTACTTTTTCACTAGAAAAGTGACTGCTTATCCTCACTTCTGAAACCTTGCACACTGTTTGAAGTAGACATTTAATTCCTGAACTCATTTGGATTTTATCCTGGGAAATTATACCAACTCTGCATTTCTGTTACTGGCAAATTGGCTGAAATGACAACCTAATTTGGTCTTTGCAGAAATCTTCATTTTAGCTAGAGGTTTATTTTAAACTGTTAGAGCATCTGCCCCATCCCATACCTGTCACCCCCTATACCTTGGCATAAGGGGTGAAGGCAGGAAATATTCATAAAAAGATCAAATTTTTTTGCTAAGGTTTTTAAGATATACATATATAGGGAATATATGACTCCATGACTTCAAAGAAATTAGATAAATAATGTAGCTATTAAATGTTATCATTTTCTTACTGTTAAACATCAGAAAAAAAATGTTCCTTTTTTGAGTGTTTTTGCAAAATCTTCTTTCAGTACATATGTATTATTCTCTGTTTCGTGACTAGAGAATTACTGAATAGGACTTATTTTGACACTATCTGGATGTTTTACGACTAAGATCAGTCAGTTTGAAAGAAAACTGAGCAGATCTGAAAGCTGGGATATCAGAGTCTTGGAAAATTGTTTATTAGCACACCATACATTTGAATTTAATTATTTTGTTTAATAACTTGGATAATATTTGTTCTTTTGTAGTCTAGTGATATTTTATCCTGCCACTGCAAAAGCATTAACTGCTTTGCTGGTTGATTTTGTTGCTCATACAGCATTCAGGGCTTTTACTGCTTGTCCACAATTTACAGGCTTCGGTGGACAATGTATCATACAGTCACTCCTAAATTACTTTTCTGTCATATGGTCTCCTTTCTAGAGGTTTTGCATCTTTCATTATCTCATTTTGTCCAGAGATCCACCGAGAAGCCCAGGGTGAAGAGAAACCAACACACTGCTGCTGGATACACAGGTGGTGACTATCTCCTGCTTAATCTGTCTCTCTGCCTCTGTTTCTCTCCCCTCTCTTCTATTTCTTTCTATCTCTCTACCTCACATTTTGCTGTTACATAAAATCCATAACTTTGACTTTGGCATATGGTCTTGTTTGCACCACAGGTAGATGCACTGCTCAATAATCAGACCTTAACAAACACTTGGAAATGAAAAACCAGCTCATAGGTTAGTTAATCAGATCAATACACAGCTGGCAATACTGATTTTACACTTGTACTCATCCTGTAAATGAATTGTGATTAGGTGCTATACTTTGTTCAGCCTATCCCACCCTATCAAAATGCTATTTAGTGCTTTGCTGTATTTTATAATTTTCATATGAATTTATTTTATCAGGCAACCTCCTCTTTCTTATTTTGGATGGATTCTTTCTCAGACACTGTGTTTCTGGAATGTTTCCCTGGATGATACTAGGGTATTAAGAATTCTTGCTTGAATGCTAAATACACATTTAATGTCACTCATACTTTGATGCCCTTAGCTATATTATTTGTGTATTTTTGATAGATTTAAGCTTTTTTTCTTTTTATTACATTTTCTGTTTTCCACAGTAAATGAACACAGCTCTGAAGGAATTCACATATAAATAGCACAGGTCCTACCATACATAAATGTAGAATGTTTTAAATGTTTACATGGCTACAGTTTAGTTCATAATTCTGCAGTCAATATTTCTTTTCAGTGATAGAAAGTAAATCAGCCTTTAGACTGTGATATTTAGCTTTCCTCCCCATTGATCTGCTCTATAGGTTTTGAACTTTACATTTAAAAGTTTGTCCTTTACCATCTTCAGATGAAATTTTGACTGTAATAAATGTAGCAAGTGACTACACCTTCCACTGTATTAAAAACCTTCACCAAGTATTTCAGAAAAGTTTGTAATATTTGACCAAAATCAAAAGTAAAGAAACTCCGCTTAATATTATGGAAAGAACCTTGCTGTTATCTCCACAAAAAGAAATCTGTGATGACTTTGTGTCATGGATTTAGCCCATGCAGAAAACAGGCACCACACAGCTGCTCACTCAACTCTCCTCTCTCTATCCCCTGCTCCAGTGGAAGGGAGAAAAGAATCAAAGTAAAATTTGTATGTTGGTGTAAGAACCGTTCAATAATAAAAAATAAAGCAAAATTATATTGATAAATTATAATAATAATGACAATAAAAAGGGAAAAACAAGTGATGCACAATGTAATTGCTCACCACCTGCTGACCCCCCTTTCCAAACCCAGATTGCCTGCCCTTCTAGGAAGCTCCCCCCAGATTAGACACTGGGCATGATGTGCTATGGGGTTGGAATATCCCTTTGATCATTTTGGGTCACCTGTCCTAACCATACTGCCTCCCAGTTTCTTTTGTGTACCTCCTCAATGGCAGAACCAAAAAAAAATAAAACAACAAACAAACAAAACCCACAAAAACCCCCAACCAAACAAAAAAACCCAGTCCTTGACTTAAGATAAGCATAGCTTAGCAAAACCTAAAACATCAGTGTGTTATCACCATTCTGATTCCAAATCTAACACTTAGCACTGTAACAGCTACCAAGAAGAAATTAACCCTATCCTAAATGAAACAAAGACATTTTGCCACTATGGACTTTACATTGTTTTGTGGAATTAAAACCATTGTATAGCCTAATAAAATGACCTGGAAGCAGTGTGTTTACACTGGTTATTTATTTACAACTAGTGATTACAAACATGCATAAGCTGAATTTTAAACAGACAAACAGCACCCAGGAAGCATTTGTCTGCAGTTCCTAAATGTTCTTTTATATCTGCAACTAGCATGTTCAGAAAAACATTTGTGTATAGAGAGAAGGTCAAATATAAGTAAACTACAGGCAAAGTACCTGATGGAAAATCAAGAAGCTGTTCTGACCATTTATCTGACAAAAGCAAGGTTCAGACTTAATTCCCATATTATTTCCTTTTAGTTGACTTTGAGGAAAAAAGAACTAGAACCACTAGCCCTAGGACAAAGTAGGTTTTTTTTCCACTGTTTTATTTAGAATTTTACCAAGATATATTGGTGCTCAGGTTTTGTTAAACAAATGCATGTGTTTGTCCTGAATGATTTATAGAGCTTGAGAAAATTCCATATTCTTTGCAATGGGCTCCTTGGGCATGTGTTTGACAGGTATAGGAAACTAGCAACTGAACATTCTCTACACTTGACATCATCTCTTAATGGCAATCCTCTGAAGCTTAGCTGCTTAAATGCCATCTGCTGCAGGAAACATGAAATGCAGTAATTTCTGATGGGATCTTAAATGAAGCCTTTAATAATGAAGCTTGACTTAGTTCAGTTACTACTGAATACTGCATAGCTGTGATAGAACTTCATTTCATAATTTAGTCTTATTGCTGTGGGCAACTGATTTCCAAAAAAATGATTTAGTACTTATTTTCACTGGACAGCCTGAAGTCCAAATTGGCAAAGTCTGCCTTCTATGTCAGTGCCTGTCAAGGGTGACTGCCATAACTGAACTGGTTTTAAGCACTGGATTTTATACAGCCATTCCTCTATATATCCCTTTGTTCATGATTTACCTAAAAACCTGGACATTGTATTGAGTCTTTATGAGCATGTTATTCTGAAGGTCCTTTCATAAGACACATTCCTAGAAATACATTTCCTAGTTTTGTGTCAAATCATGGGTCTGAAATTAACAGCCTGAAGCTACCTTAAATGGCCCAAGCAGGTTAATGGTATAAAAGTAAAATGAACACAATTTTTGTCCTGGCCAATAGAAAAAAAAAAATTACTTAGAGGAAAACCTATGCATTTGATTCAAAATTCATGTTCATTTTGCTTGGTCTCTGTAAAAAATATTTTTGTCATTTATTCTTCCTTTTCTCCCAAAATTTACACCTTCAAACTAGGAAATAATGTACTAATAGATAAAATACAGATGCTTTAGCTTCATTACAAGGATTCTTATATCTTTATTAGATACATTGCTTGGCTCTAAGGTCACTAAGTAATTCATACTATAGCCAAAAGTGTGTCTGCCCTTTTAAATTATGAATTATGTAAAAAATAAGTGTATCCCAAGTTTTATAATATGGATTTCAGTAATTATTTTTTGAAAACAGTTGAACATCCTGATAAGCCATATTTTTCCATGTAATGTTGCTTTTATAATTAGATCTTTAAAATACTTTTGTATTTAGATCTTTTAAATATTTTTTTATTTGATGAATTTAGCCAATGTAATGATACTAGGGATGTCATTGCATTGTTCAAATTAAGTTTAATTTTTAATTTAATTTGAGTGCATCCAAGGAAGGGAGCAAAAGAACAAAGCTTCCTAGTCCCCGACCAAAATTCTCTATCCACAGAATAATAACAAGGAAGAAAAGAGTGTTTATAGTATTCACACGTGTAAGAGTTAAGTTAAATGCCATTTTATATAGAAGGAAGTTTCTAAAAACCAGAATGTCAAAATTTTGTGGGAAGCCCAGCATTAGAATTCTCCTTAGACATGTAGCATGAATAGTTTCTTTCAAAAGATAACTGTATTAATGCCTTAATTTTGAGGAGACAGAAGGTAAATCTCCTGAACCACTTTTATGTTTATATTACACTCTAACTTGACTTTACGACAGTTATGAAAACAACTTCTACCAATCTCATATGTTACTTTGATTGCAACAACCCTTGTATCATGGTTGTTTAACTTCATTTCCGCAAGAAATAGTCAAGCAGGTAGTAGTTTTCTGCTCAGCTTTAAGCAGGTATTAGCTTTATGCTCATTTGTCCAAAGCTTTCTTGTATTCTCCTACGGTGTTTGAGATTAAATAGCTGATAACTTTTTTTTTTTTTCTTAATATTTTTTGGCACCCAAAGAGCCAAAGTTAGACAAAATATGCCAGCCAGTGTTCTGGCCAGCAGGGCACTAATCCCAGAAAATCTATTTAGTAGCAACCCTTCATTTCTCTATCCTAAATTTAAAAGAAAATCAAGTTTATTTCAAGGAAATATGAGCTGTGGATCTGTTGAAAGAATGAATGTCTTGACTAACCACAGCATCTACATCACATCTAAGGAATATGGCAAATATGGAAGTGTTACAGGAAGGCTCAGAATCCCTATGGAGATTTGAATTGGCAGCAATTTGCTGGATTCATGATCTAAAGTTGCAAGATGTTACAAGGTTTATTACTTCATACAGAATTGTGTTCTGGATGGAGAACTGCTTACATTATATTTGAATTAGTTTTCCTACAAGAACAATATGTAGGATTGTCTTCTCTGACCTTGTATAGGTTCCATGGGTTTTTTTAGTTCTATAAAGAACTATTTTGATAGCTTAGAAAGTGAAAGGTAAAGTTCAATGTCAATTTATCTGCCATAAATATCCTGAAGCTGTAATCGTGTAAAAGTTAAGAAAATATGGTGTATCTGTAGACTATCTAATACAAAACTATCTGATTTTTTTACTCAGTTTTAGTTGGAGCATGTAAAAACAAATCAAGAGAGATTCTGCATTCAAATGTAGAAGATGAAAAATAGAATCTGATAATGCAGGTATGATTTATCTGATGACCAATCATGTAAACTCACTAAATATGAATAAGCATATCATACTTACATTGTAATGTCATTGTTCTTATTTGCTGTGTTTGCATCTGTATTGGATAAAGAGAGGCATAGCCTCTGTGCACTGGTGGATAAAGAACAAAACTCTAATGGTTCTGCTGGGTTCTCCTAATATCTGTTGCCTTTGAACACTCAGTTTCATCGGGTTTGATACATAATGGCATCCATGGACGTGTATATTTGAACAACCTCTTATCAGACTACCCAGAGTAGTCTGATATGATCTACAGGAAAAAGAATATTATATAGGCATGTTTTTCAGGAGCATGCATGTTGCAACGATACCTTTTTTGACAACATGGAGGCTTTCCTGCCATTTCTGAATACCAAAATTATTCATTTCGTGCTAGGTGGAAATGCCTTATGATTTAAGATCTCAAGTGGATAACGTCATGTGCAGCATCACTGTATCAGTTTAAAATTTTCACACTAAATCCTGTAATAATTCCCTGAAACACCATATGGCTGTCAAAATGCCTCTAAAGGAGCAATGCATCATTAGGTAAAAAGCACTTGAACATTTTTAATCATGATGGATACATACATGTTGTAGTATTTTTAACTACAGACTCCATTAACGTAGCAAGGCACTGATATAATACTTACTGCTAAAGAACCTCTGAAAGCTACATTCATTTAATAAAAATTTATAAACATCTGTCACTTGATATTTAGGAAACAGGCATATTTATGGGTGGTATTTAATAACTCTGGTGTTTTGTTGATTGCAGGTTAGAGAGGAAAAAGCATCATAGAAATTGAAAACCATTTTAATGCTTGGGACTGGCATTATTCATGGTGACTTCTGCGACATAAAAGAATCCAGAAGGTTTTGACAGATACTGAGTTAAAGAAAAGACAAATAAGTACCAACCAGCCACAAAACCTCATCCCAGCAATATAAGAATGAGAAACAGAAGTAATCACGGTCCTGTGGAAAACACAGAATTAAAATTGTCCTTCAAAATGTAATAAAGTAAGAAAAACCCAGTTGTAGGATGGGAAAGAACTTCCCATTTGAGTTGGACGATTTCGTGGGGATAGCCATACAATTTACTCCTTAATGGTACACATCAGCATTTTTAACTATACATCATCATTTTTTCTTGTTTCATCCATGGAACAGAGCCATGCCTGCTTGAACATTTTTGAACCAGTCCTCAAAGAGTCTTCAAATCCTATTTTGTTCTTGCACCAACATGATGTAGAATGACACAGTACAAGTCAGCAGAGAAAGAGCTGCACAAAAGAATACCTTGTTTTTAAGGAACTGATGTATGCCTTTGGCAGATTTTGTACAGCACATTGTATTAGACGAATTTGAAAAAATCAAAAGAAAAGCAGAATAGTGTGGACTTAGAGCCTTAAGTAACTGTCATTATGACAAATAACAAGGTAACTTGCATGTCCACTTCTGGAAAATGTGAGCAACAATATTTTACTATTATTATGACTTCCTTTTTAATAAGTTTTGACCTCCTGACAGGCAGACCTTTTCAAGCAGTGTACTGCAGCCAGTACTGACAATCAATGTGAGGTCCTTGGTTGAATATTAATTGTCAATTTAGTTGACTAGGTCTGAAATATTGACATCTTGTTACAAAATCCGTGGGTTTACAAGTTTATTTTTGAACAATTTGCAATGGAAAGCAGGTATGTAGTCATTTTGGTTATTATCTATAATAATATGGCAATACAAAGTCATAAAAATGTCACTTAAGAAACTATATAAGGAAGAGGAAGCAAAAGAAAGGGTTAAGAGTAAACCAGTATCACCACACGAAGATCCAGTGTGATCCCAAGCAGAAGAGCTCAGCACCTCCCTCTCCACTTCCCCTCTTCAGGAAGCTGCCGAGAATGAGCTTTCTTCTTGGCCTCCTTTACTCCAAATTTCACAAACCCAGATTCCTCAGCCACTCCTCACAGGCCATGTCTTCCAGCACTTCCAGAATTTAGGATGCTCTTCTGTGGATGCATTCAAGCACCTTAACATTGTTTTTATATTGGATCTGGAACTAAAATTCAGACTCTAAGGTCTTAGTCCAAATATCAAGAAAACTGAAATATGTAATAGATATTTGAATGGTTTAATTTAGGACTTAGTTGCATGAGAAACCTGAATCCACATAAATAGTCTGCTGCTGAAAATGGGAGTCTTCTTCCTACATCCCACTTTCTTGATCTGCTCTTTGCCTAGAGATGACTCAGATTTCTCAGATCATAAATATTCATCTGAACTGGAAACATAGCGATCCTTTTGAAACAGGAGAAAAGTAATCTGCCGTGAGAAAGTGAATATTGTTTGTGCTAGGGTGATAAGTTGCATTTGTTTGCCTTGCAATTATGGGATCTGCTGCACAGAAGTAAAATTAACCAATCTTGATGAGGGAAGAAGGCAGCACAAAAAGAGGCAGCACAAAAAGAGATTTTGGGAATGGAAAGAGTAATATGTCAGAGCAATATCTTTCCTACAGTTAAAATCTTGAGGACGACTTTGTCAAATGAATCTTGTGTTTGAATAGGTGAGAGGGATGAGGGGATGCAAACCAAAGAAAAGTGATGGCGAAATTCTCAATAGTGAAATTTTCAGCCTAAACAACTTAGGTGAAAGCTGTAGTATATACAATCTTCTAATGAGACGGTCAAGATTTCTTGTAAGTAAAAATCTATGTGGAAAGGTGTTTCAGGATGAATTCTCAGTTTCCAATGTTATGATCCTTAGCAATATCTCTGCATTATTATTTCAGATGTGTACATGTCATTATTTTTTCTCTAAACCCTTCTTCTCCTTTGATGTCAGTCTGCTTTTATTTCTGCCTGAATTGATGAGAAATAATCAGTACATTGGTGTTGGTGGATGGCCAAGGATAAAGATTTCTGAGCTTCTAATTTATGAGAAATAAGAAAGGAATTACTGTCTAGGTTTTTAGTCAAGCACCATGTCCCTTACTTTTCTAGATATAAGATACCTTCTGTCCTCAGGCTGTATTGCTTCTCTAGGGATCCCGTGTCTCATGAATCCTGCCTAACAATATTATTAATCTTGAAATTAGAAAATCAAGTTTCCTGAACAAGAAAAGAGCATTTGCTCAATTATCTTACCAGACACTGCTCATGGGGACTCAGAATTTGTTCTGTGAGGACAAGGATGTTTAAACCAGATTACTTGCTAATAGCACTGTTTCCAAATGGTTCTGTGCAAAACACATTTTTCATCTCGTGTTGCAATATTATAGTTTGGTTTAAAAAAAACCCAAACAGATACATAAATGAAAATCAATAGGACAGAGTTAACTTCTTAGCAAACCCAGTAGTTGGGTATGTTATTCCAGTTTCTGAAGGAAAGTTTTCCTTTAATTCCCAGAGTAAATATATTAAGAAATTAACCAGGAGTTCTAGAAAACATGATACATGGAAATATTTGTCTCTGAAATTTAAGTTAATTCAACTTTAAGAACTTTCAAATACATTGAAAAAAAAAAAAAAAGCAAAATACTTCCTTCTGTAGGACAGAAGATCTTTTTCTTCTTACCAGTAAGGAAATACATGGGTTATAGAATTTTTTAAATTATTCTGTGGAGCCATTTCTATTGATTTCTATATATTCTTTAACTGGCATTGGATGTTTCTTTCCTGATCTGTTCTTTAATTTCAGTGGACATGCCTTGAAATTGCCCTGATTCAATAATAATCCTAGGATTTGGATTAGAAGATTGGAAAGCACACTCAATACTTGCATCCACTCTGCCGTACTCAGAGAAGAGACAAACATGATCTACAGTGAAGAGCAGCAGCAACTACTAGGTGAGTTACTGTTAGTTCATAACTCCAAGTCTTTCAAATTTATGGAAAAAGTCTGACCTCCACTCACTGATGTGATGTATAGATACTCTCGTCCTCCTTTCCAAAAGTAAGCCTAATAATGAGAGAAACTCTCTATAGCTGTTTATTTCTATTGATAAACATAAATATGTATGAGTTTTGGCTTAGTCATCTATTGTAATTTTATATTTAGTGAAAAGTGTTCAAGACCTAATCCTCCATTTTAGGCCAAATAGGCAATTTCTTTTATATTTTCATTTCCCAAATTTTATTCCATGCAAAAGTATTCCCAAGTCAATTTCAATAAATTTTGAGTGTGTTTCACAAGATATGATCTCACTTACTTCTCTGCTTATATTGAAGAATACAATCGTATTCAGCAAAAAGACACCTTTTCAACATTTGTTCTACCTGCTGATTGGATTCTTTTTACCTTCTTTCCTTCTGGGGAAAATTTGAGTAAAAGGAAGAAAAAAATCTTCATTTGTATTCCAAAAATAAAGATAAGGAGTAGGTTTCTTTGTTGGCTTTATCTGAGCTACAGCTGCCACAAAAACTCAGTTTGCAAGAAAAGTAGCATTCTCTTGATTTTAATTTATGCTCCTACACCTATGCTCAGCTTTGACAGCTTAGAAAAATTGAAAAGAAAAGGTCAATGGGTATAATGTCAAGGTATGCCTGTATAAGGATGGCTGTACTACAACTTGGAATAATGAGGCATTGTAATAGTGGCCAGTACAGAACAGAAAAAAGGTAAGAAAAAAATACTGCCTTCAAATATAAACAAACACAGAAACAAAAGTAATTTTTTACAGTGATAGTGGAGAATGGTTTCCTTTGTATGGAAGAGAGAATCTCTCTGGAAAATAGGAGTAAATGCATATTTGTGTTTCTGCTTGGAGTAAAGTCAATTTTTTGATTGAAATCCAAATGTTTAAGGAATTTTATTTCAATCTAGAGACACTTCTTCATAGTTCTTTGAATCCATAATATTTTTTAAGTAGCTAGGGTTGCTAAGTACTGCATTTCTTTGTCAGGATTATTTGGCTGCTAAACCAAATTACTGATTTTTTAAGAGTCAATTTAGGAGAAATTTCTGCGTCGTTATCACCTTCACTGTGTCTAGAGTTTCAGCTATTACTAAGCAGAGTAAAGCAAATGTCCAGAAAAAAACCCAGGTACATTTCTTAAGAGATTATTTCTTTACTGTACTTAATCTGAGCATTTTTTGCCTCTTTCAAGGAAATGCAAAGTAATAGCTGAGGGAAAGTGTCAAGACTTTGCTTTGTAATTCAAGTCTGATCTTCAGACAGGTGCTGTGAATTGATGTCATCACAGCCAATTTATTTGTGGCAAAGTAACTCATAGGAATTAAACTTCAATATTTGTGACTTTTTAGAGAATATTCAACTTTTAACTGCCAAAGTCTGAAGCAGCCTGTATTCAAGTATTGTGTACTATTTACTATATCTTTTTTCCTTATTTAATGAAAATTTATAGATGCTGTAGTCTTTGCCCAGAGAACTGGGTTCAAAAGTCTACGTATTACCTGGGAAATCAGATTTAAAATGCCAAAATATTGCAGTTATTTACACTTTACAGCATTTTGAAATGGTAACCAGTTACTTCAACTTTTAAGATACTATTATTCTAACTATTCTATGTTATTGACAAGAGGTATCTTTTTTCAATAGTACAGTAAATATTTCAAAATGTTTTGTGGAATCTTTAGCCCAAATTGTGGTTGTTCTGAATAATTTTTCTTTGCTCTTTAAGATGATGAGATACAAAGTGAAATCTTGATATTTTACTTAAAAGTTTATTCTATTTTCTGAAATTTACTCAAGCAGATCTCTTTTTGAGGTGAAGAAAATGAAGTGATGATAGTGGCTTTTGATTGACAGCGAGAATCATTCATCAGCTGGGAACTGTAACTTAAGCTATAAGTTAACTTATAGCATCACAACAACTTAAGCTTCTACTGCTTGAGATTCGTGTGTAGTGAGAATGGAAGAAAGCCCTGTCCTTTCATATGCAGAAGAAAAGAAATACAGCTACCAGTAAAACTTGATCTACTTTGCAGGATATAATTTTTGGAAGAGCATTATGTTGCGTTCCATTTCCACAGATTTCACAGAATATTAAGACAGTGAATTTATAAACAATGTAACCAGAAAAAACACTGCTTGTTTTACTAACAAATTACAGTAATTAGTTCAACAAGATTAATACTATGACTTGAGTCTTTTGTCTTCATAGAGGTAACTAAACCAGAAATAAACAGATACTGAGGCACACAGTATCTACTTTTATTTGATGTACTTGAATTTTTTAGAATATAAGCTACAAAAATCCCTATGTTTAAACCCTCTACTCTTCCAGTTTCCTTATATGTTAGAAAACTCTCCTTTTGTTCTCCCTGGTGAGCCCGTAGGCTATCTACTTACTAATATTAGACTTCAAGAGCATGTTGTAGCATACATTGATTCTAGCTACTGGATCAAATTACTTTTTCCAAGAGCACAGGGGATCAAGGGCTTCTGTCATTGATACGCAGGTTATATTTATGGGAACAAAACACCATATGTGTGAAAGGGCAAATGTAAATGATGGGTTAGGTGTGAATTATATCAGACTGGCTTTGGCTTTGTTGCCCTACCTTGACAATTCACTTGCTAGGGGCATAATTTAAGCAAATTAGAGCCCTCTGTCAAGTCTCTCTAGGGGTCCTACTTGTCTTTCACAACATGGAACATCAAGCTAAAAGGGAATTTAAAAAAAATAATTTTTATCACTGCAGGTATTTTCTGTGATGTGAGTTTCAGAGAAATAAGCTAGGGGAATTCAGGCACACTGCATTTTCTAAGGCATGTGTTATCTGAGATGGAAATACACAGAAAAAAAAGGAGGTTTTGAAGGTGGACTTTTATCTTTCATTTTCATTTCGTCAAGGACACATTCTTCCTTGGGATGCAGGTTTGCTTTACACTCATAGTCACATGAAGCACTATAAAATGTATCACTGGTTACTCTTTTTCTGAAACAATGGCATAATTTGGCAAGTTCAGTGAGGTATTTCTTCACATGACATGATAATGGAGATATATTTGGTTTGCAGTATCTCCTAGAGAAAAAAACCCACATAAAGTGTTATTCAAGGGTCATCATGAGTTCAAACAGACAAGCAGATCCAAACTAATCTATTTAAACTCACTACTTGGAATCATTAAGTACTTTAATATTAAAGAAT
This sequence comes from Drymodes brunneopygia, assembly GCA_013400955.1. Lineage (NCBI taxonomy): Eukaryota > Metazoa > Chordata > Aves > Passeriformes > Petroicidae > Drymodes > Drymodes brunneopygia. The sequence continues at coordinate 54,474 of VZTZ01009362.1, forward strand.
TAAGTCCTGTTTGCGACTAAAAGATACAAGAAATGGTTTGGAATATCTTGTTTCTTTTTTTTTCTTGCCCTGCAATTCTTGGGTGATTTTATGTACATATATTCCTAGTCTAACTTAGTTATGTTGCTAAATTTTTTGAAGCATAAATATTTTCAAGTCAAAAAGAATGAAGAAATACTGAGTTTTATATAATTAAACTAAACAGAAAGGGTATAACAGTTCAGAAAATAAAAGATTTTACTAGATAATCTCAGAGAGATCAACCTTGATCTTTAAAAAAAAACACAGCAAAAACATTCCCTGAACAGCCTTGACTTTTTGACTTTTTTTTTTTTAGTTAGTTGTTTGTTTTGGTTTTTTTTTTTTAGTTTTCTGAATAAAGAACCTGAATAATGACTTGGGCAAGTGTTCAAATATGACCTTGATATTTCTTTCTTATTAAGCAAAAAAAGGAAAACAAAACCCCCAAAATAAAACTCAAAACAAAAACCTGTGAGAACTAGAACACGGACCCAGATTGGCAGGGAATCGGAATGGTTTATTCAAAAGAAATGAGCTGGTTTTATACACTTTTCTCAATGTCCTTCTATGGGGTGATCCCACACTATTCAGGGGTCTGTCAGCTTCCAGCAGGCTCCTCTCTGCAGGGCTCTGCCACTTAGCACCTCCTTCCCCCAAGGTCAGGCAGAAACAAGCCTCTCTGTGCTGCCATGTGCTCCTTCGTGCTTTGTGCTTCTGCAGGCACATCCCATAGCCCCCAGCTCAACTCCATCCCATCTCTTCCCACAAAAACCCACCAAAAAAAAGCCTTAGCAATATATCTCTTCCTCAAAGCTGGAAACACATTGCTTCTATGCTTTTTCACGTCTTTCAAAAGTCTACTTTTAAGTATGAGAGAGCCCAGATGACATATTCAATTATTCATTAGTAAAGTCAAGATAAATAAAATCTACACTAGATTTTTTTCAAACTTGTAGTTCTTTGAGTGTGGAGTAGAGGTGACATTTACAATAAAAAATTATTTAATGCTTCTCATTTGTCAAAACATAGAGTGCATGCTTTAAGCTACTCTGATACCTGTTTTGCGTTGATGTAAGTACAGCCAGCTGCATTCTGTATTGTAACTTTAGTGCGTGTTTTTTGGATGGGACAGTATTGGGTAAGTGACAATCCTTGAAAGGTGTTATTAACTTCAAGATTAGATTTATTTATATTACTTGTAACAGTGGTAGTAAAGACATGGGGATTATAGAGCAGCGAAAAAGTGCCTTCAGATTAATGTAAAACATACTGCTATCTACAAGTGAAATGCACACTGAAAACACTGGGTCTGGGTGTGAATTGTGATCCACCAGTTCTCAGAGTCTGGGGAATGACTTACGGCATGGACTGTTATGAAAATTGTTTTCGTACACTATGGTCAAATTCCAAATCACCTCTGGTAGCTGTTAGCAAGGATAGTTGCTGTAGTCCTATTCATGTAATTGCATTTGATATACCTGAAAGGCAAAGAAGTATTACTACCTCAATTTCTTACACAGGAAAGTTTAGGGAATGACAGGTTGGTGATTTTTCAAGTCATGTGGCACAATCAATAGCAGGGAAAGAGATGATATGCTGATTCTAACTCTTAAATCTTTTTTCTAGTAAGCCACACATTTGTCCATTTCACTAAGAAGCAGCACCCATCTTACGCAGTCCTGTGAAAAAGTGGAATGTCCAGCAGTGTGATGCCTAAATCCTCCTGTAAGATGCTTGTCACACTCAGTTCAGAACTGCCTGGCTGCTTGCCAAATTGAACCCCAAATGGCTTGAATTCACTGAAACAGTCTTCCTGTGGTTAATGCCTTTCATACCAGCAGTCTCCCATGTTTCCAAGATTTTCCTATGAGTTTGGTCCTAGATTTCAGGCTACAAGACTCTTTCTACCAGTGGAAACAGGCTGAAGTAGTTTTCAATTTGTAAAGTTACAGCCCTTGAAGAACAGTATTTTTTTTTCTGTAGTGTAGAACTTAATTTCTACACTACAGAAATTAAGTTTAATCAAGTTGGCAGTAGAGTTTTTGTTCTGAGGGTAGGAAATGTGAAATCACTGAAGATTTTAATTTCTGTGAATAGGAAGTAATTGGCTTATCATGAGTGCATGTTTAAATGAAGGAAAATGATGCTAGGCTAGGCATTATGGTAGCCAAGTCAGATTCTGTCTGAAGAATATTTTCCTGATCAATTGTAATTTATATCTCTTAGTTATTGCAGTCTGAAATAATCAAGATTGTCATAGGGTTATTTCCCCTCAAAAGCACTTTAGTATGAATAAAAACTAATGCAAAGAAGAGACAGGGTCAGACAGATGAAGGACAGGCTCAAAAATCACCACGATACTTCCCATCTGTTATTTATCCTCAGTTTTTTATCATTGTCTTGCCATGTAATTTGGGACAAAAATAAGTTTCCTGCTAAGTCCATTGGCTTTTCCATCTCTAATACAGGATTAATAACTTAATCACTGGCCAGCTTCTGGGTTGTAGATGACTTTTCAGTCCTTTGCTTGTACATCTGAAGAATCAGCAAATGTTGTTATAGACTGCTTACCATGGCTGTATATGCTCCTTTGATGCATTTAAATCCCAATCAGATATAGGTAAATATTCTTGTCCACAGATGTGAAGCTGTTTAACCTTGTGCCTTTGTAAATGCAAATTCATTGGAGACTCAACAGTAGGAGCTGAATATAGCATTCATTGTATGTACTCACCCAAGACAAAAACTGGTATTGTGAATGTAGTGTTTATATTTTACATACTGCTTATAATTTGGGGGTTGTAGAAATAGATACTTAGAACAATTGAAGCCATGTTAGAGTTTGAAAGATTTAAGAGAGCAGCTTGATTTTATAGCTGGTTAAGATGTGTCTCTCTAAACCTATTCATTTAAGTGACATTTTCTCAACAGTGTATAATAATTTAAATTTTGTAATAAATTTCAACTTTAATAATTTAAAATTTTAATTAAATAATTTACCAAGTGTTCTTTATATGTGTGATCACTTTACTTTTACTTATAAGAAAGATTAATAAAATTTTGACATTCACTTAACATTGAATTTTCAGAGAAAAACAGCTGAATTTTAGAGTAATTCTGTGCTTTCACAGGTTAGAAAACAATCTCTTTTATGATGTTGAAACAGATTTTCATAGAAGTGGCTGCTGAGTGGTATCCTCAAGATACAATAATGTCCTATTTTTCCTTTTTCTCCTTGCAGAAAGTTTAAGTTAGTTTCTAATACAAAAGCCTAAGATACAATTCAGTACCTTTTAGAACCTGGATCCTCAAGTTTTATTTCTGATCACTATTCTCCCTGTCATGATGTAAGACTTTTAGGACCTCATTCCTTACCATAAGGAATCTTTTTCCTTATTTTTTTCTTTGTGTTTCTAAATTATGGATAATTTAAAAATGCATCTGTGCACTACAGGATTGGTTTGCCTACAGCTGGCACTCCCATTTTTGGTTTGCTTTTACAATGTTGCTTAAGATAAAGCAATTGCCTTTATCAACAGCAATGTAGTTTCCTATACAGATACTTTTTAGTTATGCTTTAAATTGTGATTGAATACTTTTTGTGCAAACAGTTTGAAGCAGTTGGAAAATAGAAATTAACCTGAGGCAGTATTTCTGAACTCAAATGAGAGTGTAAGAACTCATTTGAACTCATTTGAATATGAAGGATATAATGATGGCACTTACAGATTCATAGATCTTTAGAGACATAACAGCAGTCTGTAAATTTAGTTTGATCCATGTACCTTGGGAAAAGATTCTGAGAAGAAAAAAATATGCCCATAGGAATGTATTTGCAATTTCAAATGCTTAGGTTGCCTTTCAGTCTTACTAATCCCTCTTTTGTTAACAGAGTAGGTTTTTGTGTTACTCTAACTTACTTCTTACAACAAGCTTTTCTACTTTTTCTACTTTTGACAGCAATATTCAAAACAAAATATGACAGAAAAGTGAGAAGCTTTCTTGTTGCAAAAATATCAGAGAAGGGCTTTAAATACTGCTCTGTCTTCTAAATTTTAAAGAACATGTTCTTAAATTATTATAGATAGAAATTTTGTCTTTTAGGAAGGTGCTACACCCAATGTTTCATCTTAAAAAAAAAAAAGAGGTCCAGAATTATGTAGAATCATTTAGGTTGGAAGGACCTTTAGAACCTCGAGTCAAATTGTAAACCTAACACTGCACCAGCAAATTGTGTCCGTATCATCACATCTACAAGTCTTTGAAGGATGGACACTTAGGGTCATGATTTAGTGGTGAATTTGACAGTGTTGCGTTTACAATTGGACTCAATGATCCTACAGGTCTTTCCAACATAAAAGATTCTATGATTATACATCTTTTGAACAGTTCCAGTGAAGTGAAGAAATTTTCCTAATATCCAATCTAAACCTCACTGGAACAACTTAAAGCCATGTTCTACTGCTTGCTGCTTTTGAGAAGAGACTGTTTTCTGCCTACCTACAACCTCCTTTCAGGAAGTTTTAGAGAGTGACGCAGTTCCCCCTTCGTCTCCTTTCCTCCAAACTAAACACCCCCAGCTCCCTCAGCTGCTCTTATCAGACTTGTGCTCCAAACCCTTCTCAGTCTCCTTTTCCCTCCTCTGGACTCACTCCTGCACCTCAATGTCTTTCTGGTTGTTGAGGAGCCCAAAACTGAACAGAGGATCTGAGGGTCACCTCACAAGTGCTAAGACCAAGGGATGGCGTCTGCCCTGGTCTTGCTGGCTAGTCTTTGCCACACTACCGTTGCCCAAAGGGTGACCGGGGCACAGATGCTTCATGTTCAGCTGCTGTTGACCAATAGCCCCAGGTCCTTTCCCCAGGCAGCTTTCCAGCCATTCTTCCCCCAGCCGATAGTGCAGGGGGTTGCCATGATTCAACCGCAATACTTAGTACTTGGGCTTGTTGAACTCCATCCAACTGGTGTCAGGCCATCAATCCAGCCTGTCCAGTTCCCTCTGCAGAGCCTTTCTGCCCTCCATCAGGTCAACACTCCCACACAACTTGGTGTCACCTGGAAACTAAATGAGGGAGTCACTTGATCCCCTCACTGAGATCATCAAGAAACACATTAAACAGACCTGCTCGTAACAGTGAGCCCTGAGGAACACCACTTGTGACTGGCTGCCAGCTGGATATCAGTCAAATCACCAATACTCTCTGAGCCTGGCTCTTGTCTCTCCCTTCTGAAGAGCTTGTAGACATCCACTGCTGCAGTCCCATTGTGCAAAACATCCCGTTTCCATGATGGCAAGTGTGTAATAGTTTTCCCCCTGTACAATGACTCCTATTTGTGGCCCCTACTGTGTTCACTAGTGTTGATACACTTCAACTGGGCTATTGATCTGGTCACCTCTTTTTAGATGGGAAGCCACTCAGGAACTTCCATAGTTTTTAATATATCAATAACCCTTGTGTCTGCTGCTGCATGGATCTCCATTCCATATGTCCACTGGGAGGTGAGACCAAAGGACCTCAATAACACACTCCCCCAGATAAAGGCATGTGGCCCCCAGATTTATCTGTAGTGAGCCTCATTTAATATCTTTCTCCCTTCCAATCCAGTTTAAAGCTCTTCCAATGAGCCCTGATAACTCCTGTGCAAAGATCCTTTACCCCTTTGAGACAGGTGTGCCCCATCCGTGTCCAGCAGCTCTGGTGTTATGGGCCCACAATTGAAACCCCAGAAGTTCTGCCAGTGGCACCAGGCTCAGAGCCGGGTTCCTTCTGTTTTCTGTTTCCTCATTCCCTGCTACTGGAAGTGTAGAAGAGGAAACTTCCTGATCCCTTAAGCATTCATACCAGGTCCCTGGAGGCTATCTTGATTGCCCTGGACTTCTCATTGTCTCAATTAGCAGAAAAAATGGGGAATAAAATTATTAGAAATCTTGCATAATGACCCTCTTTTAATAATGAGAACAATTAAAATCAAGATCTATTTAGTGACATCAGAGGGAGGTGTTCCACCCCATTTCCATTAGCAATGATACTGCAATTACTGAT
>VZTZ01009362.1:60935-79161 GCA_013400955.1 Drymodes brunneopygia
TTCTAAATTTTAAAGAACATGTTCTTAAATTATTATAGATAGAAATTTTGTCTTTTAGGAAGGTGCTACACCCAATGTTTCATCTTAAAAAAAAAAAAGAGGTCCAGAATTATGTAGAATCATTTAGGTTGGAAGGACCTTTAGAACCTCGAGTCAAATTGTAAACCTAACACTGCACCAGCAAATTGTGTCCGTATCATCACATCTACAAGTCTTTGAAGGATGGACACTTAGGGTCATGATTTAGTGGTGAATTTGACAGTGTTGCGTTTACAATTGGACTCAATGATCCTACAGGTCTTTCCAACATAAAAGATTCTATGATTATACATCTTTTGAACAGTTCCAGTGAAGTGAAGAAATTTTCCTAATATCCAATCTAAACCTCACTGGAACAACTTAAAGCCATGTTCTACTGCTTGCTGCTTTTGAGAAGAGACTGTTTTCTGCCTACCTACAACCTCCTTTCAGGAAGTTTTAGAGAGTGACGCAGTTCCCCCTTCGTCTCCTTTCCTCCAAACTAAACACCCCCAGCTCCCTCAGCTGCTCTTATCAGACTTGTGCTCCAAACCCTTCTCAGTCTCCTTTTCCCTCCTCTGGACTCACTCCTGCACCTCAATGTCTTTCTGGTTGTTGAGGAGCCCAAAACTGAACAGAGGATCTGAGGGTCACCTCACCAGTGCTAAGACCAAGGGATGGTGTCTGCCCTGGTCTTGCTGGCTAGTCTTTGCCACACTACCGTTGACCAAAGGGTGACCTGGGCACAGATGCTTCATGTTCAGCTGCTGTTGACCAATAGCCCCAGGTCCTTTCCCCAGGCAGCTTTCCAGCCATTCTTCCCCCAGCCGATAGTGCAGGGGGTTGCCATGATTCAACCGCAATACTTAGTACTTGGGCTTGTTGAACTCCATCCAACTGGTGTCAGGCCATCAATCCAGCCTGTCCAGTTCCCTCTGCAGAGCCTTTCTGCCCTCCATCAGGTCAACACTCCCACACAACTTGGTGTCACCTGGAAACTAAATGAGGGAGTCACTTGATCCCCTCACTGAGATCATCAAGAAACACATTAAACAGACCTGCTCGTAACAGTGAGCCCTGAGGAACACCACTTGTGACTGGCTGCCAGCTGGATATCAGTCAAATCACCAATACTCTCTGAGCCTGGCTCTTGTCTCTCCCTTCTGAAGAGCTTGTAGACATCCACTGCTGCAGTCCCATTGTGCAAAACATCCCGTTTCCATGATGGCAAGTGTGTAATAGTTTTCCCCCTGTACAATGACTCCTATTTGTGGCCCCTACTGTGTTCACTAGTGTTGATACACTTCAACTGGGCTATTGATCTGGTCACCTCTTTTTAGATGGGAAGCCACTCAGGAACTTCCATAGTTTTTAATATATCAATAACCCTTGTGTCTGCTGCTGCATGGATCTCCATTCCATATGTCCACTGGGAGGTGAGACCAAAGGACCTCAATAACACACTCCCCCAGATAAAGGCATGTGGCCCCCAGATTTATCTGTAGTGAGCCTCATTTAATATCTTTCTCCCTTCCAATCCAGTTTAAAGCTCTTCCAATGAGCCCTGATAACTCCTGTGCAAAGATCCTTTACCCCTTTGAGACAGGTGTGCCCCATCCGTGTCCAGCAGCTCTGGTGTTATGGGCCCACAATTGAAACCCCAGAAGTTCTGCCAGTGGCACCAGGCTCAGAGCCGGGTTCCTTCTGTTTTCTGTTTCCTCATTCCCTGCTACTGGAAGTGTAGAAGAGGAAACTTCCTGATCCCTTAAGCATTCATACCAGGTCCCTGGAGGCTATCTTGATTGCCCTGGACTTCTCATTGTCTCAATTAGCAGAAAAAATGGGGAATAAAATTATTAGAAATCTTGCATAATGACCCTCTTTTAATAATGAGAACAATTAAAATCAAGATCTATTTAGTGACATCAGAGGGAGGTGTTCCACCCCATTTCCATTAGCAATGATACTGCAATTACTGATTATGTTCATATTCTATGACTTCTATGACTGTAGAAATCACTGTCATAACATTTTGCAGTTGATACAGCTGCTTCTGTGGGTTGTTGCATATACAGGAAAATTATTCTAACAGGCAAAACACCTAGTCAGGTGTCCTAAGTACTGAGAGTACTGAAATTGTTGCCTCAGAGAACAAAAGCAGGACAAGCACTTCTGATAATTCCCATGATCCTAGTACTGGTCTTATGTTTTGAAGCTCAGAGGTTTTTTTTCAGGTAGAATATTTTGTGGGGTTTTAATATAGTTTTAATACAGTTCCATTGGACTTCTGTATCACTGTAGTCCTGAAAAACTTCATTTAAATCTGAGTATATTCCTGATATTCTTGGAAAAAACAGTCCACTTTCTCCCCTTCTGAAATTCACTAATTACTAATACAATTTTTAAGATATTTCAAATATATGTTTTGAAAATATGTTTTGCAAATATTAGTGGTATTGCTTATAGTCTTTTCACACTCTTCTATGGTATTTGAACTTGTTTGTGGCTGGTACTTCTGTCTGGCATTATCTTGTGTTCTGTGTACTTGAAGTGGAGGTCAGATATAGAGTGTACTTGCAACTAAGAATTACTTGGTCTTACACCATTTTACAGCAATGGTTTTCTTTTTTGTCCTCTAACAACTAAAATATCTAACCACAGAAATTTATTTCAAGTTAGGGAGTGGGATTTCTGAAGGATTGCATCAAGATTAAGTCATCAGTACATGCATTCAAAGGTGAAATAGCAGTAGTGTTTGCCCACCTTTGGAGTGGAGGTGATGCAAAAGAGGTTGTCTGTCCACAGACACAGAAGTAACCAAGAATCACACCGTGTCCTTTACTACACAGATTTCTGACAAGAGAACACCACAGTAAAATAATGTGTAAGTGCACAGGTCAGGTTGTCTCAAAGTCCTTTCTAAAATTCACTCTCGGAAGCATAGATGTTTATCACATGCTTTTCAGCAGTAAAAAAGACACAAAAATCACTGTATTGTTCAGTCAGTGTGGACCAATGTGGTTCTGTTACACAGAGAGGAACCCAGATGTGGCAAGATGTTTGCCTGCCACAGGAGGGTTTATCTGTTGTGCCTATCAGCTGGTAGGATAGCTCAGGGCATCATCCCATTGACAGTGAATTTGCTAACTCGTGAAATAACTCAATCAGGACAGCGTGGCTTGTAGTGAGTTATTTTGATGCCATGGAAGTGACAAGCCCAGCTGACAGTAAACATCTTGCCTTACAAGCAAGACTGTAGGAGGATAAACTTGAAATTATGACTGACAGACATTTCACTTTAAAAACAATAAAAGCTACACCAAACTTTCACAAAGCAGAAGTCTTCTGCACATTCCCTGGACATGTGAGGGCTTTTTCCCCCAAAGTCAGGACACTGCTTAGTGGTTACCCTCTCGAGGGTTGAGTGAAGGGCACTGTGTACCACATCATCATTTCAGTTTAAGTTAGATTGACTCCTAATCTATACAATTTCTCTGCTACCTATAACAAAAGTACCTTTATGTCGTGCAGTTTGATGAAATCAACTAGTAGTTCTTTTTGTTTATCTTGTGTAGTAAGTAACTCTGTTCAAGACTTTTTGTTCGTTAATATCCTGTCTATTCAATAAATAACTCTTTTTATAAAATAACCTGATCTGTCATTCCTGAGAACTTGCGAGCCAGAGCTAGTTAGGTGCACATCACCCAAGCAGAGGTGCTGTAAAAAATCTGAGTACAAGGCAGGGCTTGTCTTAAGTTCACACTTGATCCAAAACATTATTGGCATAGTCAGCAGGATACTGTTTTCTGACCCAAAGTGCCTTTGACAATTCATAACATTACTGGCATAGTCAAAAGCAGGATGGCAAATGATTTAGAAAAACAGACCAAAGGCTTAGCAGATTACCTACAGGGACACAGTGTTAATATAGAAACTGATGCCCCTTGGCCAGTAGGTAACTGGTTAGACTGGGGAATAATACAAGAGAAAATAAATGAAGAGCGGGAATTGCTGAAAGATAAAACAGAAGAAAACACAGTTTGTCATGCACTTACACTGTGTTTAAAATCTGCTTCCCAATGGAGGCAACAAATGAGAAAATGACAAATTTGAGTGAATCAAGAATTGTGACTTTTAAAAGAACATATAATTGATGACTTGTCCAACCATCCCAAGGGGTTGTTGAAACACATTTCTAGCTGCTCACTATATTTATGGAAAATACATAGTCATGAAAGAACATGATTTGTTGATAATAAATTAATTTCTCCCATCTAGTATGAGAAATTGAAGAACCATTGTCAATATTTTTATCTGAACTCCCTGATATGTTGCAACTTAGGAAGTTTAACCCCATGCAGAGACCTGCATGGGCTCTTGGAAGTAGACTGTTTTCTTAGAAAATGCAAAGATACTGAAGACATTTCATCAGAACAATACTCTTAAAATTGTAAGTCATAAAATTGTTAGGAAAAACTTAAATGGTTCTTCTGCATTTTCATGATGCTCATAAATATCCATTGTCACCACACAGAATAAAATAAAAAAGCCATTAGTTGATTTTCAGGTTAATTTCTTCAGTTACACCCTGTCTTTATTCCACTGATCATTTGGCTTTAACTGCCTGATTTCTTCAAGTCATAAAATATCAATAGGTTATTAAAACGAATAGAAGTGTTAGCAGTGTTTGAAAACAGAAGTGACAACAAAGTAATTCAGTATCTTTCAAATTTTTTTGGAGTAGGAGCAACTTCTATGAGAACTGGAAAAAAAAAAGTCCTTCATTTTAGTGACTGTGGTTATTTTATGCTAGGTCAATAGTAGCATGCCTTGGAGCAAAATACCTGTGAATGATGAAATGCAATTTTTTGATTTTTCACAGTATTTTGAAATATCTTCTAAAAAGCATCAAAAAGATGAACTGACATGCCTCACTTTATCTTGCTTATAGAGTGTATATTTGGATCTATTATTTGTATTTCACACTATATACTTTGATTTCATAATGAATACGTGAGGTTGAAATGAGGCGCTCCCAGAAAAAGAGGACAGATACTCCATTCAATAAGTTCATCAGTTTGTAAGTTAATTTCTTATTCTGCATGAAATTGTGAAGACATCATTCAATTTCCAGACCAGATAAACTAAAACCAGATTATGAGAAAAAAAAAATAAAGGGAAAAAGCTGACTGGTAAGGTCCATGTTCTCTGAAGATGATGAGATATGAGATAAATAACTATGAAGAAATTGATTTTATGCCCCAGTATCTGAAAAAGCATATTTTCTTTCTAGTTAATGGAAACCTTATTTTCAGTATCTATGTGAAGATTCACAAGCAAAATATTCTTGCCTAGCAAAATCATGAATATTTGCCCACATGAAATGTCACATTTTATTCTGATATTTTAAATTACACAGAAGTTGATATCCTCCCACCCTGACTTCTTCAGTCTTTTGCTCAAGTGCTTTATATTTATATTTATATTTATATTTATATTTATATTTATATTTGATTTAGTTAAATGTAACTCCAGTTGCATGCATTGAAATCCGCTGATGTTAGGTGATCTTAGCATGGATCAAAATCGGACTTCAAGACATTTTCTGAAGAGGAACTTTTGGAGGCTAATAGAAGTCAGTATCCTAAAGGGGAACAGTGCTCTTCTTCACTTGGTAAATGAGAGCATTTATAATCCTAGTTTGCCATTATACTGGCTATGTGACAAAAAGAAAGTAGGTATACCCAAATATATTTGTGGGTTATAAATTAAAATTTCTGGCTAGTGCAATCTTGTTTTTTGGTGAGCAGCAGCGGACTAACTGCTTGGAAATATATGTTTTGTGTCAGGTATTTTGGTGAGCCTCAAGGTAAGTCATGTCTGGAAGGAATTATTTCCAGACTGTACATGAGAGAGCACAAATGTTAGTCCACTGGGGATTGAATAATTCCAGCTCTTTTTTTGGCAGTAGATTTTTAACAGGAACTCCCATGAGCACTCCCAGCTCACATCCTCTGTAAAATCTGCAAGTTGTAGGAGCCAACATTATAAATATGTTGGTCTTGTGGGCATTTCAGTGCAAAAAGCTACTGGGTATTTCAGTGCAAAACACACTCTGCAATCTCCAGCTGAAAATGCAGGTGCTAAAGTACCAAATGAGTAAGACTGCAAACTGCTGTAATAATGTGGTCCTTCTTTTTTCCTGCTAAAAGCATTCACATCAGTTACTGCATGACATGATAAACCTGTAATGCAGTGCTGAATTTCGTTTGCTCACTTGCCTGTGTTAGAGAAGAATTCACTATAATATTTCAGGGGTGACAGCCTTGTCGTACAGCGATGTAGCTTTTCTTTCTCTCATAGACTAAAACTATTACTGATGATGGTAAGCATGAAGGTGAAGCTTTAAAAGAAATTCTGAGATTTTAAAACATACCATAAATTCTTTACAGTAGGAGAAATCTTGGGATGGATTGTTTTTGTATGTGTACCTTCTGATGTCATTTGAAGTAAATTTCCACTGTAATTTCATATTTGGGTAAATCAAGGAGAAAATTATAACCCCAAAGATGACAGGTCAGTAGCTGCAGATTAAAACTGGGATTAAAGAACAATACCAATGTCAAAAAGGAGTACCTCTTCCTGAGAAATAATAAAAGCAACTGCAGAGACAACAGGCAACAAAAAAGCATAAAGTCAGTTCATAATTATAATAAATTACTTGGCATTGCTATTTTTTTCAAATAAAAAAAATCTTTCCTCTGTTAAACACTGGGTAGTTGACACACTAGTTTTTCACAGCAAGCATTAATTTCTTTAGTGTTACTAACAGTGAGCCTGCATTGGTGGAAGTAGATACTGATGACTCTTACAGTGACAGATGTTTATTACTCTTATGAAATGAGATAGACTATAGCCTCTTAGTTGGCAAAAACTTAGATAACAGACGTCTGCTTTGATGGTCTTAATGGAGAAGAAAAATCCGTTTGTGGTCCCTAGGTGGGAACCGCTACTGTGTTTCTCCATGAGCAGGACTCATTCCCTTTCATGAGTTTGCAAGTCAAGTATCTTAACCTTATGGCCTGGTATGTCTCATACTATTCCAGGCACTCAAATGACATTGTAGTGTCATTGAAATAATAAAGGATATTGAATTATGTTTTCCACTTTAAATCTCTTACTTCTCAGATGTGAAATACAATTTTACATGAAAATACCAGAATTTCTTCTAAAAAAATCTGAAGATTTGAAAGAGATATTATTATGCACATTACACTCACGATGTTTTCCTACAGTTATACAGGTGGGGTTTTATGAGCTATGTCCTTAAGACTTTTTACTTTTCCCTGAAAATGCCTTAGCATAAAAAAAAAAATCCTCAAGAAATTGTAAAGCAATCTTATTGTTTTATTTGCCGTCTTGTATATCATCTTATCTTTCCTATATATCCTACAAGAGATAATATTTTCTATTTTTGTTGCACAGGAAAATGGCGATAAGTATTTTGTCAAAGGCTGTTGGGTAAAGACTGTGGTAAGTATTAGCACAGCCAATGCCAGATGTGGAGCACATGAGCAATGAAACTTGTTAATAAACTCCTCTCACCCAAACACTACATCTGGGCATTTGTGAAAATCAACAGTTAGTGTTTCCCACATTTAATGTGGTGTGCTCCTAAAGCTTCTAGGCATTCTTCTCAGTAAAAAATGAAGGTGCCCATCCCTGTTTGCATAAGCAGGGAATTATACTAGACTCAGGTAAATCAATAGGAAGAAAAACAAATGGGGTCCAGGAAGAATGTTCTGGTAATCCACATTTGCTATCAAAGTCCCACTATATCCTCAGATCTGGAATTATCAATACTCCAAAGCATTCCACCCAAATACGTTACACCATAGATGTAGCCATAAACTTCAATACTATTAAGGTTTAATGATAATATCTGAAATTCTTCCATATAGTATATCTAATTATAATTTAGGTAAAGAGTGGCCTGACTGGTGTTATAATCTCCACCTTTTTTGTGACATGCTTATGAGCATGTTATTTACCTTCCTGAAGTTTATGTGAGCAGACTTAGGGTGGCCATATCTATTTTTTGCTGCATTCTAGCTATTAAAAAGAAGAGAGATATTGGCCATAAAACTTGCCTGATAGATAGTTTTCTTGCACTGCAAAGCCTGGTGTAAATTTCTGTGCTGCAAGACATTCTTGCATATATGACGAAATTCTGCTGCATTCCCTGGCTTAGCTTCAGTGTATCTCATCACCAATGTAGGAAATCACTGGCCTTAATATCACCTAGAATGACTGTCATCTTTCCTCCATGGAAGTGCATTGACAGGAATAATGATGCACAGTAAGTGGGAAATTGTTTAATGAAATATTTTTTGGTTGAGGGTTATAGCTAGAAAACTCCGCTTCAGTGAAGCAATCATATCTGTCCTTGGATGTCCTCAGCATACACTACATAGTTTCAGTAGCCACAGCAGAAGAATTACATTTAGAAAATTTCCACCTTTATCTCCTCCCTGCAGGCAATGAACTGAAATGTAATTAACCCTTCCATTGTATATTCACATAGAGGACAGTTCTGTGAGCCCTCTTGCATTTGACAAAATTTAGAGAGGGAACAAAAGCAGTCGCACATACTGTCGAAGTTATTTTTATGGCTCAATTCCTACATTCCTTGTAAACTGGAAGCTGAAAAAACATTAAGATTCAAACATTTATGCTTCATTTTCAATATAATAGTTTCATATTTCATCTTTACTGCAGCAATCTGCAAAAAAGAATTCTTAGATATGACTGAAGGATCTATTTTCCATGTTGAACGTGAATCTGGTCTAACTTTTTCAAAACAGCCCTAGTCTTTGTGCACTATTCTTCCATCATATTTTACTCCCTCTAATAAGCTATTTGGAGTTTGTCTTTAGATTTGGAGCTCTGCTATACCAGTCACCATGCACTTGGTATCTACTTATTGATCTGCTGAAACATCAATGCTGTTCTGTTTATGGTCTGTAGACCAGACTTACTCAGGAATATTTGAATGAAGTCCTGTGAATTCAGCAGCATTTCCAAGTATTTCTACATCTATTAATACATTCCATATTTAAAAAAATCTGTTGTTTTCTGCTCTTAATACTTAGAAATCATATTTCTATTTGTTGGAGGTTAGGATTTGTTCCTTTTTTTCCCCTTTCTCTTAGGGAATTTGTCTGCCAGTTTTTGCCTAAGATACTTAAAAGTGACAAAGGATGAGGCCAAGATCAGGGGAGGGGTGAAGCTGCAGTCTCCTAGCTGGCGGGCTTTCTCTTGGGAATTGCAGAGATACTGCAAGATTTTGCCCGGAGGGCTAGGGGCTGGGCTCGTCCCTCACTTGCTTTCTTGCTCTCGGGACTGGAGGGCAACGCTTGGGTTGCTGCTACCACGGGGAAAAATCGCTGCCATCGCAGAGTCCAGCCCTTTACTGCTTCTCCTGCCGTGGGTGAGCCTTTGCTCAGAAGAGCAGCTGTTGAACGAGGACCTTTCTGACATCCAACCTCACTGGGAAGCACCCTCACAATCTACTGAGTGCCTCAAGAGAAAACCGAGGACGCCGACCCCGCCCCAGAGGGAGTGTCTACGGGCTGCCGCTGCCCAGCCCCGCTGCTCTCGGCCGCTGNTCTCTATCTCTATCTCTATCTCTATCTATATCTATATCTATATCTATGTCTATCTATATATATATATCTATATCCATATCTCCATATGTCCATCTATATCAATCTGTATCAATATCTGTATCTATAGATAGATAGATAGATAGATAGATGTATATTCTAGTAAAGAACTGTTATTCCTTTTCCCATCTCTTTGCCTGAAAGCCCCTTAACTTCGAAGTTATAATAATTTAGAGGGAAGGAAGTCATATTTTCCATTCCAAGGGAAGTTTCTGCCTCCCTTGGCAGGCACTTGTCTTTCAAACCAAGGCACTATTGCTAATCAATTTTTTATATCACTGCAATACAAAATCTGTACATTTTCCGAATGAATTTTTGTAAGAATTTTGTTCCTCTGAATATGGAGGCAATTTAAATTGTAATATTAAGGGTAAAAATATTTTGCTTTGTACACTGGAAAATACAAGCTTTTCAGCACAGTTTACTGCTATTCAGTAAGAGCTATGCAATGACTGACTTTAAAATAAGTGACATACAAGATCTTTGATAAAAATTACTATACATTATCAGTGGTAATTTGAAAAACATATTTGCTCCCAGTAGTGTTCCAAGTACTAATTGCGATGAAGTAAAAAAGTGACAATGATTATAATTTTCTGGGAAGTAAAAACCTCCACCATCTCTCACAGCATCAATTCATTAGGTATTCCAGGCAGTAGGGTTATTATTTTGAATGTTGCAATTGCAATAAAATTTTGAAAAAAGAAAATGGAATTTTTATATTAAATGTCTTTTGACTCTGAAGTGTAATTAAGTGACTATACGTAAAAGTTACCACTTCCATTAAAATTCACTGTCTTAAGCTGGCAAAATGTCTTGAGCATAAGCAGGATCTAAATATGGGCCCTGTCTTTTATGTGGGAGTTATAGAAACATTCAGGTCTGTTTTTTTAAAGCTAACATTTTTACAAATGTCATCTCAGAATTTCAAGTTATTGAAGTTGTTAAACTGTATGCATTGGGATGTCACATTTTTAATGTATATCAAAAAGAACAATGAACAATTCTTATTGTTTGCTTCATTAATACAGCATTACTTGAGACATTTTTATTTTCATTTGTTGCACATACTTTCTGTCAGTATTACAGAATAATAAGATAAACCAATGTTAAATAGAAGATCCTTCCTCTCTGCTCAGAAATTCTGATGCCACACCTGAAGTGTTGGGTCCAGTTCTGTGCTCCCCTGTACACAAGACAGGTTAACATTCTGGAGAGAGTCCAAAGGAGTGCCACAAGGATGATTAGAGTACTAGAGCATGTCACATACAGGAAAGGCTGAAAAAAGGAAATAACCAGGAAAGGAGAAGGCTCAAGGGGATCTTATTAATGTGGATAAATACCTGGAGGGAGGGTGTAAAGAAGAGGGAGCCAAGCTCTTTCCAGTGGTGCCCACTGGCAGGACTTGGGACAGTGAGTACTGTCCTGGTTTCAGCTAGAATAAATTTTCTTCTTAGTAGTTAGCACAGTGGATATGTTTTGAATTTAACATGAGAATCATGTTGATAGCACACTGATGTTTTAGCTCCTACTATGTAATGCTTACCCTAAACCAAGGACTTTTCAGTTTCCCATGCAGCCAGTGAGGTTCTGCACACAAGGCCGGGGGAAACATGTCCAGGACAGCTGACCTGAACAGACCAAAATGATATTCCACACCACATCAAGAACATCAAGCCCAGTATATAAACTGGGGACAGCTGCCTGGGAGGGCACTCCTCAGAGACTGGATAAGCATCAGCCAGAGGACGGTGGGCAGCTGTATTGTGCACCACTTTGCTTGGGGCTTATTCCTCTCTCTGTTCTATTTTACATCACCAGTACTGTTATTGTTATCATTGCAATAATTATGATTTACTTTAGTCCAATTATTAAATTGTTCTCATCTCAACTCATGAGTGTTACTCTTTTTTTTCCTGATTCTCCTCCCCACCCCACTGGGTGTAGAACTGAGTGAGCAGCTGCTTGGTACTTAATTGCCAGCTGGTGTTAAACCATGGCAGGCACACAAACTGGAATACAGCAGGTTCCATCTGAACTTCAGGAAACACTGTGAGAAAACACTAAACATCCCATAAGTCCCTTCCCATTCCACCTATTTTGTGATTTTGTGAGATGCTAATTTTTTTAGAATTTACGTAAACTCTAATGGAATTTTGACAGGGTATGTCTTTGTGGCTCTGTAGGAAAGGAGACAGCAGCTGTTCAATCTTTTAATTTTCTGACTAATTTTTCTGTTACTCCTTGAAAAATTTCTTTTGGCTTAGATTCTTGAGAGTAACTCATGTTTCCTTATGACCATGCTCGAATCTGGATTTTGTTTTTTTATTTCCCCCCAGTTTCTAGGATGACGAGTCTTTACTGCCTGCTTGTATTATCTGCACAATATGCACTGGAGCAGATGAACAAGAACAATGGAAATCTTAGCTGTACAAAATTTCAGCAAATGACATTTAGAACTGGTAATTCCTTATTTAAATTTTTAAAAAAATTAAAATTTCCTTTTTCCATCAAGTATTAAGAATTTAATTGCCTTTTGGTCTTAAAAGTATTTTAACATCACAGCATAAATTGATATATGTATTTTTAGGACACAACTGACCATATACTTGCTCTTGCTGCAGTTGAATCATACCCTAATCTTTAACATCATCTTAACATATCTGTCAAACCTCTGGACAGCCAAAGGTGTCCTTTTGCCTTGATTTTTATTTATCTTCATTATCAGTTGAAAACTGAGAATTCAGACAGAAAAATTGTGTCTGAACCGTAGGAAAGTTTTGCTGTTGGCATTACAAAGGGACATGGTTTGGAATGGAGAATCATCTAATCTAAAGCCTAGTTAATACACCTTAATTATTATAGTACTTGAACTGTACCATTTCAAGTAAGTAAACTTGAAAGGGTAAGTGAATGATTTTATTCAATGATTACTTCCTGTGTTCAAAGGCCAGAGTATGTTGTTTGAAGGTAAATTAAAGAAATTGTAGAAAATTAAAAATATGTTTAGAGATCTATTTTCACTTCTCATGACTGTGGTTCTTCAAGATTCATGTTTTTCATATTATGTTTCCTATGCAAAACATTTCTGTTTCAGTGCAATGGGGTGCAATTTCAATTGCCTGGGTGTTTGTTTTCCTTCCCAAACAGATGCAGCATGAAGCTGCTTTAACTAATACCATTCAGCTGCAGAGAAGCAGATGACATTTTACATAAGGCCACAGTAATAGCTTGGCTAGGAGAGTGGATCAGTTCATTTTTGAGAGAAAACTGTGTTGTCTGGGCAGAGCTGTGTTGCATGAGGGGGAGTTCTATTGGTTTTGAGAGACGAGGTTTTGGTTGTAAGGGGACAACAGGGGTGTCTTCTGTAAAAGATACCAGAAGCTTCTCCTGTGTCTCTTGGAGCCAGTGCCAGCCAGCTCCAAGAGGAACCTGACACTGGCCAAGGCTGAGCTCATCAACAACAGTGGCAGCAAAACTACAACAAATTTAAGAAGGAAGAAATTATGCTGTGAAACAGAAGACGTGAGAGGAGGAGTGAGAATATGAGAGAGAAACAACCCGGCGGACACCAATGTCAGTGGAGAAGGAGGGCAAGAAAGTACTTCAGATGCATGAGTTGGGATTCCACTACAGACTGTGGTGAAGACCATGGTGAGGCAGCCCATGGATGTGCTCTCAGTGGAGTCTGTGGAGGATGCCTGAGAAGGCTGAGAGCTTGTGAGAGCATGCTGGAACAATTTATGCTGAATTTAGTCTGTGGGAGGCACCCCACACTGGAACAGGGGAGGAGTATGACAAAACAGGATTGGCAGAGAAAACGTGAAATGCAGTGACTGCAGTACCCATTTCCATGCCCCTGCACAGCTGAGGGGAGGAGGCAGAGAAAACTGGCAGTGAAATTAAGCCTGCCAAAAGGGGAGGGGTGGGAGGAAGTGTTTTTTTAAGATTTTGTTTTATTTTCTCACTATTCTACTCTGATTCAATTTGTAATAAATTAAACTATTTTCCCAAAGCTGAGTCTGTTTTGTCCATGACAGGTGTCTCCCTGCCCTTATCCTGACCCATAGTCCTTTCATTACATGTCTTCCTCTTATGTCCAGTTGAGGAAGAGAGAGAGAGAGCAACTTGGTTGGCATCTGGTGNGGACAACAGGGGTGTCTTCTGTAAAAGATACCAGAAGCTTCTCCTGTGTCTCTTGGAGCCAGTGCCAGCCAGCTCCAAGAGGAACCTGACACTGGCCAAGGCTGAGCTCATCAACAACAGTGGCAGCAAAACTACAACAAATTTAAGAAGGAAGAAATTATGCTGTGAAACAGAAGACGTGAGAGGAGGAGTGAGAATATGAGAGAGAAACAACCCGGCGGACACCAATGTCAGTGGAGAAGGAGGGCAAGAAAGTACTTCAGATGCATGAGTTGGGATTCCACTACAGACTGTGGTGAAGACCATGGTGAGGCAGCCCATGGATGTGCTCTCAGTGGAGTCTGTGGAGGATGCCTGAGAAGGCTGAGAGCTTGTGAGAGCATGCTGGAACAATTTATGCTGAATTTAGTCTGTGGGAGGCACCCCACACTGGAACAGGGGAGGAGTATGACAAAACAGGATTGGCAGAGAAAACGTGAAATGCAGTGACTGCAGTACCCATTTCCATGCCCCTGCACAGCTGAGGGGAGGAGGCAGAGAAAACTGGCAGTGAAATTAAGCCTGCCAAAAGGGGAGGGGTGGGAGGAAGTGTTTTTTTAAGATTTTGTTTTATTTTCTCACTATTCTACTCTGATTCAATTTGTAATAAATTAAACTATTTTCCCAAAGCTGAGTCTGTTTTGTCCATGACAGGTGTCTCCCTGCCCTTATCCTGACCCATAGTCCTTTCATTACATGTCTTCCTCTTATGTCCAGTTGAGGAAGAGAGAGAGAGAGCAACTTGGTTGGCATCTGGTGTTTTTATGGGGTCAACCCACCTCAGGAATAAAGAGCCTACTCCTTCTAAATGAAAGAAACATGTAAAGTTGAGCTTCCCTGTATTCCATCATGCTTTTTTATGAGTTCAAATTGTAATGTTTTTCATGAGTATAGCTAGAGAAAAACCTCAATCAAATGGAAAAGAATAAATATCTGAAGTTCTAATCTAGAACAGTCACATGCTGTAGGAAAATGCAATCTTTTGCTTGAGTAGTGTGTTGTTTCACTACTCCTAAGAACAACCTGTAATCTTACTGAGCTGGGTGAATAGTTTGCTTCACTTGTACTTAGCATAAATACTGATGTGATTCTGGTAATATGAATTAAGCTACTTTTGACAGAATAAATAATAAGCCTGAGTACTAGTTGGGGTGCACCTATCTAGTCTGACTTGTGTGACATAGCAAATACTAAAGCATTTATAAGAAGAGCTAGTGAATGGTAATTTTGCTTCAATAGCAAAAACTAAAATTTTGGTCTGTATCTGTGCATACTTGAGAATGTAGCCAGGGTTGTGTGACTTAAACAACAGACCTGTTGTTTAAATTTCCCCTGTTGTGAATCAGCAAATAGTTACTGAAATAGAAAATCAGAAAAATTGAAAAGCAGAAGGATATGATGACATTCTGCTGCATGTTGACTTACAAGCATAAACCACTGAGCTTAGAGAGCTCCCATTCACAGAAGAAAAACCTATTTTTAAAAATTATTATTCATTTAATAATCTTTTCTCCCTATTTTGTTTACACTTTCTGTAGGCAGAATGCAGGCATTTTTCACTTAAGCACCAACCATGGGAAGAGAGAGAGAGAGAGAGAGGGAGAGATAAAAATGATGCTGTGATGCACATGAGGAGAATTTGACATCATCTGAACTGCATGCCACAATATTTTTGTAAGCAGCTGATCTCTCCATTATGTGCAGATGTTGGAAAGCTCATATTTATTATTTTTTATTTATTGTTTTGTGGTGGAGTTCAGCCTTGGTGAGTACAACGTGTGTTTCTAATTTCTACGCACACATAGTATTTTCTGCCCTGACTATGACCAACAGAAGCAGGTACTGCCATCGTTTTGGGACAGGTAAAGTCCTCATTCCTGTCATGAGGAGCTGAACATTTCAGGTGATTTTTCAAGTTTGACACTGCTATTTCCTAATGCAATTGGTAAATACCTAGCCTTTGTTAGTCATAGAAATTATGAAGCTGGCTTATACTCTGGCTTCAAGTGTTCCTGATGTGCAGGGTTTAAGGAATCCATAGACTCGTATTCTAGAGCAGCAGAAATATTTTTGTTTTTTCACTGCTATTACTTGAGATTATCATGAAGTGATAGAGGGGAATACAGAACAAGAATTTCAACCTTCCAGTTGCCTTAGGATTCAGCACTGGAAATGGCCTGCGCTCTGCTTTTAGCTGTGGTGGTCTTGAGACATTAACCATGCTTTTCTGGGTCTCTGTCAAGGAGGCTATAATCTCAGAAGAGCCCTTGTAGAAATTTTTGTGTGCATGTGGATGTTTGGGTTTATTTTCCAGAAGTTCCACTACTAGAGGCCTAGAGATGAAATAAAAAGTAGGTAAAAGTACATAAAATTTTATGTAAAAGTTCTGGCAGTCTAAAAAAGTCTGACATGAATTACAGCATTTTTTTACATGCCAATAAATTCTCTTCCCCCATTATTTTAATCAGTGTGAAACAAATAGCACACATGTTAGTCTGGAGTCATTTAGTGACTTGATGCCAGTAATGTAACTTTGTTTGCTTGAAGTGGTTGTGGGGATGAAGATTAATTACTTGGTTATTTTTTGAGGAAAAGACTAAAGAGTAAAAACTAATCATTAATGAGATATATAAAGGAGTACCTAAAATAAAGATATTTGCCACTAACTCTTAGTGAATGGATGAAAAGAGGATATTTAAAGGTACTTTTATTATGACATAGTTGTGGAAAAAATAATCTGTACCAACCATGTATTGGTCAATCTTATGAAAGTGACAGTGAGGGAAAGAGAAATTAAGGTTACATGGTAAACACTGGAGAAAATATGGTAAGAAATATTTGTCCCTTGTAGCAGCATTTTCCCAATGTTTTATTAAAATGAAGGAGGGGACAGCAGGTCAAGAGAGGTGATTTTTCCCCACCACTCTGCCCTTGTGAGATCCCACCTGGAGTACTACATCCAGTTCTGGGGTTCTCAATCCAAGACTAGTTGGAGTGTGTCTAGAGGAAGCCATGAAGATGATCAGAGGGCTGCAGCACCTCTCCTGTGATGAAAGGCCAACAAAGTTGGCATTGTTCAGCCACTCAGCAGTGGGAAATGTAAAATTTTGTTCCTGCATAATTTTGTTGAAGTCATGTTGAAAACATGAAGCCCAATGAAAGTAAATGCAAAATACTTCACAAAGCTTATTGATAACTAATAACATATTTAAAAGCAATAATGACTATTAGTTACAGCTTCAGGGGTTTTTTCCAAACTACTGAAACTCCTTTTAGATATTGACTGCTAGCACAAGAAAATAGAAGTCACTGAACAGAATCACAGAAGAATCTGAGTTGGAAGGGATCCAGAAGGATCTAGTCTGTTTCCTTAAAAGTCTAAAAAAAGCCCCATATTTTTGAGACAATATTAATATAGGCAGTAATATAAAAGTGGGAATTGGTGGCCTCCAGGGGCAAATATGAAAATATGCCCATGTGACATCATCACATCACATCAGGCAAGTATAGTTTTTTAAATTTAGCAAATTAGCATAATTGACAATCCCCAATTAGAAACATACTGAAAGAGGTAATTCCCCCTCTTGGTTCAACCTCTTCCAGAGCCCCCTCTCTCCTTCTTGCTATTAGCTCTAGTTTATTTATGAGAAAGTGTCTTGGGAGAGTGGCTCATCTTTGGTTCCCAGAAGAAGCAAGATTAGGAGAGGGTCTTTGGAATGTGTTTTGTCTAATAGGAAAAATACTGGAATTAGTTAGGAACTACAGAACTACACAATACTAGTCTACAGAGCTAAAAATATATACAAAGAATATATAAAGGCAAAAGCCTTTTTGGCATCAAGTCCAACTGTTGAGTGAATGGCCCACACAGAAAGCATACCCACAACCTTGGTGGTCTTAATACCATTCTCTAACCAGCTGAGCTGATCTCAACACTTCCCTCACAAGAAGTCTGTATTTCTGTTACAATTCCTCATTAGGGCTTTCAAATGAGGGGACTAGAAATTTCAGACTCTTGAGCATAAATTTTCATCTTCTTTCTATTATGACACTTGTGCTTTGATCTTAATGTTACTCTGTAGGCTTTTAGAGTTCTTAAAATTTCCCAATAAATTTTGGGGAGGAGCAGCATCTGTCAATCATTTCTGTTGCATATATCCTGTCCTGTCTCGTGTATGCTTCAGAACTCTTATTGTGTCAAGCATCTTCCTACTGTCCATTTTGATGTGAGTGTTTTATTATCATTCTCATTTTAGATCCACTGTGTCAAGAGGATTATTTAACAGATTTTGATTTCT
>VZTZ01009362.1:79255-99319 GCA_013400955.1 Drymodes brunneopygia
TATATATATATATATATATCACACTTTTCTTTCCTAGTTTACTAGTAGTATCACATCTGTATTTCCTGTTCACAATTAGCATTTTGATTATTAATGATTTAAGTTAGTTATAAATTGTGTTAACATTGGATGCTTTTACTGAAAGGTACCAATAGTGACTTTTAAGTGGTACTTGAGTACTATGAACTTGAGCATGTTCATAGAAGTGCTAGCCTCAATTAAAATCCTCTGTCTAAATCAAACCTGAAATTTTGGTCAGATATAATGGTTTGTGTAACCAGAAAGCTTACAAAGAGCTGCAAATTTCCTTCTGTGTAAACCCCAAAAAATTCCAATGGAAATAACCCAGCTTCCCACTTAATGTCTTCTTTAATTGTGTCTCATTCTGTTATCCTTTGCCACAGTCATGCTGAAAGGTGTGTTGGGAGTAATTTCTCCCTGTGTAGTTTGTGTTTTAATTATGATACAGATGGATGTTTTATAAACATTGGTGAAAAAGGCTTGGATGCCCTCAGGCAAAAAAGCTCATGTGCCTTTGTAGCACAACTGAGAAATTTTGGTTGGACAATACATTCTAGTATTGGTGTGAAATATTTCCCTTACTTTCAGGGAATTTATTTTATACAAATAATAATCTGTCTCTTGAGAAAGGACAACCTGTATAAAGAAATTAGTTTTATCTTGCACACTAAGATGTGTCAACACAGCATAACTTAATTCCACATTGAAATACGCAAAGTGCCTCTGGACCATTATCAATAACCATGCTATGCTCTATTTAATCTAATGTTTTGGTACAAACCATCCACATAATATTTTCAGCAGGAAAAGCCAAGCACTGGAACCTGGAAGTTGGTCACTTTGTGTTGCTTGCTCCAGCAGAGGGACAGTCAGTATCAGCCCTGCAGACACTGTCTCCTGTGCCCTGCCAGTCTGCTGTCCTGTTCCTCTGGGTGTAGCACTGAAGGCACTGCCCTGAGGTGCTGCTGAGTCCTACAGGGCTGGGTGGCACAGCTGTGGCACCCTGGTGGGACTGTTTTACCGCCCCCTGTGGCAAGACCATCAGGAGTGGCTGCACCAACAGCAGCTGAGTCCAGTGGGAAAATCACGCTGTCTTTGGGATGAGTTTTAGTTTGTTCTGTGGGGAATATCCTTGCTGTGGGTACAGCACTCTCTCTTTCGGTGTCCTCTTTTATCAATACTGTTGTGTGTATTGCAAGGATTTTTCTCAGAAAAATTGTGATTCCCACTTGTGGTGTCTCCTAGTATTTCGTCTGTAGGAGGGGCATGGGGGAGCTTAGCAGGGTTAATTTTCCTGCTGCGTTTTAAACCGGCACACCTAATCTATTGTATTGGAAAGCAGCATTGATGAAACATAGCAGTAACATTGCTATGTGGCTGCCTCTGCTAGAAATAGACTGAATCATAGAAGAATCACAAAATCATGGAACAGTTTGGGAGAGGGACCTTCAAAATTCATCCAGTCCAATCAACCAGCAATGAGCAAAGATATCTTCCACTAGATCAGGCTGTTCAGAGCCCTGTCTCGCTTGACCTTGAATATTTACAGGTTGTCACATCTCTGGAAAACCTGTTTCAGGGTTTTTCCACTCTCATAGTGAAAAATGTCTTTCTTATATCTAGTTTAAATCTACCCTCTTTTAGCTTAAAATAACAACCCCTTATTGTATCCTGTTCGGCCTAAAACATATGTCCCCATCTTTCTTATAAGCCTCCTCTAAGTACTGAAATGCTGCAGAGAGGTCTTCCCAAAGGCACCCCTTCTCCAGGCTGAACAACCCCAGCCTTCTCAGCCTGTCTTCTTGGAAGAGCTCCAGCCCTGTGATCATCATTGTGGACCTCTCACAACTTGCTTCAATGGGGTCTTGTCCTTCTTGGTCTGAGGACCCTACAGCTGGACACTGTACTCCAGACAGAATCTCAAAGAGTGGAACAGAAGAGCAGAATCACCTCCTTCAACCCCACTTCTTGAGTTCGTCCCTTTAGATGTCATCCTGTCATTCAGGTGTAACAATCCCACCACTCATCTTGGTGTCTACTACAAATTTGTTGAGGGTGTACTTGATCCCATCATCTACATCACTGATAAGGTTATGAAACAGTACTACATGATATTTATTGTTGCATGGTATTTATAACCTAAATGCTTGAACTGATCAGAAGTGGCAAATAACTATGCTGAATGTCATGGACAACATAACTGAAAGTAAGAGCTGTCAGAGAAGACACAGTGTCAAAGCAGTTGACTTTCTTACTGTAAAAAAAATTCAAAATCTGCATTCATAGGGAAAAGGAATAGAAAGCCAAAAGCTGGAAAAACAAGTCTACAGCTTTCTTTAGATTTCTACCAACTTTTCTGGGGAGACTGACACTGGTTTTTTTGTTAACTACTGATTTGACTCAGCTGGGGGTACTCTGCAACTCTCTATGTGAGGCTTGAGGCTGAAGGGCACTGTAGGCACAAAGGAAAAGTAGTTCAGAGCAGTAATACAGCCCAGAGGATGATGTAGTGGCACTTGATGGTAAAATGGTAGAAATTCTTTGTGAAGAGTGGCTGTCTCCACAGAAGCAAGAGCACATGAATTTTAGGATGCTGTGACAGAGAAGGTGTGAGCTGGTTTATCTTCTCTGACCTTGACACCAATGCATCTAGGAAAACAGAATGGGAAGGTTTTGTCTACGGTGTGTGATTTCAGGTCTGAAATATGTCTGAAATTTGCTTATTGGGTACCCTAATTTTCTTTAACATTTACTTAATATCTGCTAAAATGACTCAGTCAAAAGCAAAAGTTTAATTTTACTGACAAATGTTCATTCACTTTACACAGCTGTGGTTTGTCTTGCACTTCACAGTTAACACAGCTACCTATACATTCCTGCACAAGTTATTCAAAAGAAAGACTAAATAAAATTTAGTCTTAAATCCACAGCGAAATTGTGTAAAAAATGAGACAGATAAAATAAGACAGATATATGGAGAAGCAAACTCGTTGATTCAGGAACATACAAAGCATATTTCTATCTTGTTTAAATGTCACTTAGATTAGGAACTGAATTGTTTCTATCATTTGTATTTTGGGTAAATTATGGAAGATAAGTGGAGAAAGGAAAGAGCTAAGGAATCAAATACATAGTGCATGAATAAATGTATTAAACATCAAAAATAGTCTGTATATTAGCAAATTGTCACTACATAAAAGATACTTTTATCTTTTATGTGGATGAGGATTTAGAAAATAAAAAAAAAGTTCTGGTTGAATTATTTCCAGTGGATTTTCTTAAGTACATTTCTGACTTCAAAATATTCTGATTCTCCCAATAAATGTTGAGATCCACAACACTGAACAAGCTTTCTTATAAAGGACATGATCTTATATTCTAAGTTACTGTGAAAGCAAATGCATTCACAATAGGAATTTTGTGGAAAGCTGGGGTATCTGGCCAATTTCTGTAACAATGCATACACCTAGATAATTCCTCTTCTTTCCTTCTGTATTATCCTTTCTCCTCCATTTTACCACACCCTAAAAGAATTTTTTGTGTGCTTTTTTATCTGTCTGTAGGTTTCTGCATCTTCCATGCAGACCAAAATAAAATTTTAAGGAGTTTGCAGATGTGGATTTATTTGTTTTGAATGAGAAGCTTTGCTCTACAACAGATTTCATTTGCCTCCATGATTCCTGAAGATTCCATTAACTCCATTGTGATTCTTGCTTTAGGCTCTGAATGGGAAAGGGGAAGAGGCAGGATTGCAGAGGAGTATCTGATAAATGTCAAGATATGTATTCAATATATGTGTGGCCTTTTTGTTTATTTATTTTTAGAAAGCTTTGCACAGAGAGATCACATTTCTTTGCATCTGGTAGCAGTATTAATCTTTTGAGAAGTAGAGAAAATATTTTGTACTGTTACTAAAAGATAGTAAATTGATATTTTGATTTAATTTTCTCAACAAGAATGGGAATTTCCCTTGTTGGGTTGTGCAGGAAAAATAAATAATGGACCACAGGGTGTCTGGATAGTATTAATTGCTCTAAATTTGAGAGGCAAATAGCAACATATTAATCAGGTATGATGTCATGCCAAAATAATGGATACTGTATTAGTATTTTAGTATTCTTATAAAAATTTCTGGTAAGAATGTGATTGGAAACAATCAGGAAATTTCTGATTCCTTTGCAAGAGATTCAATTTATGTACCATATTGCCTGGTTTCATGAAATAAATCAAAAGGATCTCTAAATGAAATAAGCAGGGGAGGGCAGGTAAACTAGAATTCACCTATCAGTTATTTCCAGGGTTGATTGCTGAGTGAACGAACTGTGTCATGAGGAAATATCTACACGAACTTTGCCATCCAGGTTAATAGGATTATATTTTGGTTTTGATCCTAACATCAAAGTACAGTAACATGTGAGAATTCTAATTCTATAAGAGATGGAAGTGGAGAATCTATATTGGCAATAAATCAGCAGGAAAAAATTGCAGGTAAAGGACATCTCTTTCTTTCCCCTGCAGAGAAGTCAGGCAGCTTGAATCTACCTGAGATAACAAGCACAGGTAATTTTTCAACAGAAATTGTCAAACCTGGAAGTCAGGTGGATTTAAGTGCATTAAGCTGAGTAGAAGGCCTTTGGATGAATGTCTAATGTATTTACTTGGAAGACCTGTCCTGAGTAATTTGTGATGATCACTGAATTCTGGCACCTGTAACGTCGGGCTTTTTACCAGCTCTAGTTGGATTTGGGCTGTTAGGTTGGTCCCATCAGCAAGAGAAATGTTGTCAGGGATAGGTACTGCACAAAACCAGGAGGGTGTTGCTATGCTGGAGCTGGGGAGCAGGTGTTGGGTGTGGCAGCAGAGCAGGCAGGAGGACAGGGATGCAGCCCTACAGTGCTGGGAACAGCAGAGAGCAGCGACAGCAGTTGGGGACAACCAGCAGGAGCAATGTCGCCAGACAGGCTCTTGGCTTTCAACTCTACTAACAGTGTAGAAAAGCTAGAAGAAGTAAAAGGCAAATATTACAGCTTGCTCAGCCTCTGACACATTGAACTCCCAGTGTCAGCCCATAGAAAAACAGCATTTTCTAGCATTTCTGTACTGGAACTTGAAACTGTCTGTGGTAATGTTAGCTCTTATCCTGGCCCACTCTCTTTCCAAACTTTTTTCCATTATGAATTCTGCTTGCTTTCTATGGAGTGAAATGATATAAGAAGCAAATTAGCCCTTACCCTTCAATTTTAGTGTGACATCTTCCCTAATAGCTAAAAGGATTACAATGGCTAATACACAGACAACTTTCCCTTTTACACACAGTATTGTGAATAAAAGGAAATTTTCATAAATCCACATCTACTATGTAAGATTTTAGCATGATTCAAATATAACATACAGGGTTATAATTATCTAATACATGACTTTTGGATGCTGTCCAGTTACATTTTATTCTGAAAAGGATGAGATGTCTGAAGGGCAATAGCTGAGTAGGGAAGGTTAGGGACTGGAGGGAGATGTGTTGCAGATTTGGTTTGATGTTTCTATTTAATTAGACATTAATTGATTTCCATGCCCTTTTAGACACTCAGAATCATAATTTTACCTTTTAGAGTAGTAAAATGCCGATTGCTCTATTGAGGTATTAAAAAAATATAAACAAAGGAAGTAGAATGTTAAAAAATGTATTTTCAGGCTGCTTAGGCCATTAGTAGTTTTACTGCAATTAAAAGGTAAGGACACAAGAACCTAAAGCAGCTTCATTCTTAAATCCAGGTAAGGGAATACATACTATGAATCCTTTTCCTTAATCTAAAAAACTGTACGAGTGCCTTCACAGTCCTGTCCTCCTCTCCTAAAAGCAATGCAACCTTCTCACAGAATCACAGAATATGCTGAGTTGGAAGGGACCTATCAGGATCATTGGGCTCAACACCTGGCACTGCACAGCACCATCCCTGTCATACCATGTGCCTGAGAGCATTGTCCAAATGCTTCTTGAACTCTCAGGCTTGGTGCTGTGTCTGCTTCTCATATTAATAGCACTCTTTTCTGTGAGTCTATTACCTTCTAACTCTGATGAATTCATGCTCTTCTCTCTGTCAGTACTTGGAAGACTGTTTCACGGCATGTAGAGAGGGAGCATGCTTTGTCCTTTATCTTTGTCCTTTACTTCTCACTCTGCCTCTGTGAAAAAAGTATTAGGATTTTCCCTGGAAAGAATTTCTATTTCCAAAAAAAAAAGGACCTAAAAAAGCATTCTGCTTTTATATCTGAAACACTGAACAAGAACATAAGGACAGCAACATGAAAAATTTATTTATGATGGAAGGAACAATGACACAGTGATTGCATGAGACAAGGAGAATCATCTAATGCAATAAATATCAGTGTAATGTGGCAAGATGAAGCTGCACAACAGTTTCACTCCAGCAAAGAGTCCGAGCAAGGAAGTTGTTGATCACAGCTGGACAGCATCCCGGCTGTTATAGGGAATTGTTCCAAACATTTTCGGTTAAAATGCTGCTGTACTTGGCTATTAATAGAATTTGAACTCATAGCTCAACTGTTATTTCAAATGTTATTTCAAAGCCCAAGACCTGCAGGCAAAAACACTGTCTACCAAAACACCTACCTGTCAAAACACTTGAAATTTGACCATGAAATGTAATAACAAATAGTTTGTATAATAATGGGTTTTAGGCCAGAGAACTATGTTAATTTACTAAGTGCTTCTTAGTTCTTTGCTAAATGAAATAACTAGAATTATTGTTCTAGCTCTCAAATCAGAAGTCTGATGACCATAGACTAATTTCTGTTGCTGCATTCCATCATCAGGAATTGCGGGAAATGTTATTAGAATAGATGGCCTAAGACGAAACTGAGTTAAACGAGACAGTATTGTATCTGAGAAGCATTTATTGGTAACAAAAAAAGAGGGAGTTGCCCTACTAAAGAGGCCTAGGAAAGCCAGTAAAGGAGGAAGGGAGATGAGGAAGGATGGGGGAGGCAGAGAGCAGCAGCGGGCAGTGCCCGCAGGCGGGCGGGCAGTGCGGTCCCTGTCCGAGCGGCGGGCGGGCTGTGCTGTGCAGCCGCTGCTGGGGAGCCCGCGCAGCTCTCGGGGAGGCTCCGCAGGCGCTGCTCCTGCGGCCGGGACAGCCGGACACCGGGGCAGCGAGCGGGCACTCGGCCCGGAGCTCCAGAACCCTGGACAGGGTCGCGGGGGGACCGCGGCTGGATGGGCGAAGCCGGCTTGGAGGCGGGCAGGAGCAGGAATGAAGCGGGCAGGGCGTCGGTCAGGAGCGCAGGGAGGCAGCAGGGGCGGCGGCTGGGACAGGCGAGGGGCAGGGCAGGACACAGCTGCACACCGGGCTCGGGNTGGAGTGGATGCCAGGCAAAGTCCCCCCAGAGACAGGGATGTCTCCCGTCTTCTCCTGGTTGCTTCCTGCAAGTGGCACACGTGCAGCCCCTCCCTCACATGCTTCTGACCACCAGTGCTGAGACAGAATCAAAATTAAATTGGCTCCACACAGTTCTATTACTAACTACCTAACAATTAACACCCAAGTTAAACTGAAAATTATTGCCAGGAAGCCATCTATATCCTGATTGTGGAGTTTTAGGTCCAAAGGATGTGCTAATAAAAAATATCTTGGTAAAGTTTTAAGTATATGTAAGCACACATATATTGCTACAGAGCCATTAAGCTATTATAGTCTGTAACTTTTTATGTTTAATTTCAAAATATTATATATATCTCAATCAAGAAAAAATCTTTTCCCCTTTCAAAACAGTCTTTAAATGTCTTAATGTTCAGAATATGCATAATAAAAAGCAATGTATCAGTTTTCTTTTACCTTTACTGTCTTGTAATGCTCTCGTTTTCTAATATAGTTGGAAATAAAACACAATGTTGATCTTACCTTATTTTTTGTATCCAAGAGTAGATTGCAGTATGGGTTTTCCTAC
Organism: Drymodes brunneopygia; assembly: GCA_013400955.1. Lineage (NCBI taxonomy): Eukaryota > Metazoa > Chordata > Aves > Passeriformes > Petroicidae > Drymodes > Drymodes brunneopygia. The sequence goes on from VZTZ01009362.1 coordinate 87,239, forward strand.
ACTGGGATGCATGCTTAGTCTAAAAACAATCTCTGAATGTGAGCATGTAGTATTCATATCCCTAAATTATTCCACCTTTCTTCCTACTACCTCTTTTCACCTAAGTCTGCTATTAGTGGCAATAATTTCAACCTGGACACCTTGGTAGAATTGACACCATATTCTCTCTATTTTTTTATTTGCTTTCTTTGATGTTTGTAAGGCATTGAAGGAGAGGTTGGAACCATTCAAGTGTATTGGTGCCTGTACAAATCCACTAACTCTGCCTTTTGTAAGTGCATGACCCTCAGTCATTTCTGTAAAAAATCAGTTAAACGCCTTTGTGTTTTCCCCTCATTTGTCTTTGTTCTTCTCTGAAAACTATTTTGATTCTACTTTGTTGACAGAATGCAAGGACAACATTTACCCTATGAGTCACAATAAAAATCTTTCTCACCTAGGCATATTGTCCATGTCATTCATTTGTATTGATTTAGTGATGTGTAATAGCAGTTTATAGATGCCATATTCACCTTTCCACCCTGGTTTTTTTTATTATCATGTGGTTCAAAATGTATATTCAAAATTAGTATGGCAAGTTTCTTTCACTCAAAGCAAGGAGAGAGCTGAAATTTGTAACTCTGCTAAAAATTGACACAAAATATTTTCCAGTATATCTGTCAATTGAACTTCAATACTATTTACCTACAAAATTAATATCATTGATCAGGCATGATGAAAGCTTGTTTTAAATTCTAAATATTTTTTTAAACAAACTGTGATTCTACAGTTCAATGGATTTTGATGGAATATGTATAAAAGTATATTGAAAGGTCTCTACTATAATGATCTTATTTTCAGCTTAGCCTGGTCAATTTGCAAATCCTAATTAATGGGGGAAAAATCATTATGAAACAGTGATGTCAGCAGTTACTGAGGACAAGTTGGGCTATGCTGAAGCTGATTATGGATATGTATGAACTTGGGAATGCCAGCCAGGAATGTCTGGGGTTTAGGAAGGCACGGGAAGACCTGATAAAATAAAAAGAATTTAGATCAGAGATAAAAATTTTGCAAACTTCCAGTCAGTGTAGTATTTTCCATCTTGCTGCAAAATAGGAAAAGAATCAAAATAAGCCATTGTCCTTGAGGTGACTTTGTCACATTAAACCAAGTAAATGATTCTACAGGAATGACACCAGTGAGCATTTGACATCATAGTTGCTTAATTCTGGCAACATATAACGAACCCCAAACTTCCACTGTGCATTGTCATAACTGTGTTTTAAGTCTGTGGAGTCATTTTTATGGACTGATGCCCCACATCAAATAAATTTGCCTTGGCACCACATCTCAATAAAAACAGTGGGGTCGTTTTTGTAGGGTAGAACAGCTGACTGAGGTAAAATATTGCAAAGAAAACAAGCTTCATCCTGTACCCTTAGCTATTACAGCGATGAATCTCGAGCATGATGTGCTATTTTCCAAAGCATTACAGAAATTCACAGATTTTTCTGAAGAGAACTAGAGTCATTCTTCAGCTCTGCCCTATCTGGACATGGGTGCACCCATTGGACCCATGTCCTCAGGGAACTTCCTGACTCCCAGGGGTGGGACTTTCCTCAGCTGCTGACCTTGCTTCCCAAACCCAAAGATGTCCATGTGTACTCGTTTTTATTTTTGAGCTAGTAGATTGCTGCCTCTCAGGCATCACTTTGGATTATCTGCACAAAGTATTACCATGAATGATACTGAGCATTTTTCAATACCTGTAACCTACAGAAATGATGGTTTCTCCATCTCTGGTGCACCATCTGCCATAAGCATCTGTGCATTGCACTTTCTGACCCATCAATTAACTCTATAATCAAAATAGGGGATGTGTGAGGTGGGCGGGGAGACAGGGCATCTCCTGCCAGAGAAGTTACAAACAAAAAATACAGTATGGACTACCCTGGGAGGGAAAATTCTGATTTAAAGTGAATAGGAGGCTCTTTCCTTTATTCGCCTGCAGTCTGACAGAAGAATAACGTTGGTCTAATCCTGATGAACCTCAAGTTTGCAAAAATGAGCCTTTTGTACACAGAAGAGCTAATTGCATTTAAGAAGCAGACAGTTTAGTATGTAATTACCTGTTTTATGCATGTAAATGTACCAATTGAAATTTGATTCTATTGACGAAGGAGAATAAACCACTGAATTTCTATCAACCATGGTCTTTAAAAGTTGTCTACAGTTGAATGAGACTGCTTTTATGCAGCTGCCTTTAAAAATAGCCTGCCTTTTTCTCTTATATTACCTTAGGTGTACCTAAGGTGACATTACAAAAAGTAATAGTTTCTCTGCTCTATTGAACTGCAAGTTCAGCTGTTTTGTAGAACTGTGAAGGAAGGGATAAATTTTAATTATTTGTTGATACACTTAACATGTGCCTTTTACAAATGCCATTTATATGGTGAAATTAGTGGTGGTGATGGAGGGCTTTTTTTAAAAAACAGTTATGTGGAGTTTTTTGGTTTGGTTTGGTTTGGTTTGGTTTGGGTTTTTTTGATATATGTGTAGCTACATAACATTTACCTTTAAAACACTCCAAGCTCCTTCAATGTATTGTCATCCTTAATCAAAACGTTACTAAATTATTCTCTCTGCTGGGGAGAACATAACATAGTAATAAAGTTAGTGGGGAAAAAAAATGTTTTTCTCTCATCTTGTCAGAAGAGATTAAGAATATTCTGTTCCATCACTTTCCTAGACCAATGCCTCTGACTTCACCTCTGGGAACCACAGAATATATTAGGATTTACTGCTGTAGGTATAGGAGTAGTGAAATGAAACAAAGGAAAGTCTCTATTTTGCGCTACAATCCCAAAAAACAAGAAATGCAAAATAAGTGGGTGACTGTTGTTTACTGAAAATGCCATTTCTGAAAAGGATAACTTGTAGCAAAACTACAGTTCATTCTATGCCTTGTAAGTTGCATCTTCACCTAATGAAATGCAGCTCCCTTTTTAGCCTTCCAGAAGATACCTTCAAAAAGCTGCTTTTGGAATGGATGCTGTACTGACTCAGTGGTAACATAAAAAGTGTGTTAAATCTGGCAATCTGGCACAAATGTACCATTACTATTTTGTTCTGATTGCTTTTAACTTCTTCATTATTATTTTCATACCTAGGAAGGAAGATGAATGCCTTCATCTGCTCTATGAGGGCACTAAACAAGTACGCTCATTGCAATAAATTCCTTTTGTGCACTTTGCTGGCATTTCGCACCAGCTTCCATGAATCAGCATACTCCTAGAAAGTTACGTATCTTTTAATTTTAAGAATAATTACCAACAATCGATACATGAACGTGCCTTTTAATACCTCTGCTGCTGGTTTTTTCCTCACTTTTGCTTTTTTTTTTTGGTAAGCTATTGTGTGTTTTTTGGTAAGCTGTTGTGAGGCTCAGGCATTTTCTCATGTCTCCAGATCCATCCTATTTTGTTCTGCATTTGTTTATTTTTAACCCAGGCCCTTTTCATTCTAAAAAAGGGAATGTCAAAGCCAGAAAAGTTCTGTGTGTGGTGCAGGATATCTCTTGTGAAATGGCCTTTCCTATGTGAACTTTGGACATTATTTTTGCTTTCCATCTAGAGTGATGTTCATTCGTGCTTAGTCCATTTAATACATAAACTAGTAAACCTGTCAAACAAAGTAATGAAATCTAGTGGGGAATGCTCTATTTTTAACTCACTGTAGGATGGGATTGCATTAAAAATCATTCTGTGCAGTCCCTGACAATAATTAATGAGAATAGTTAATGAGAAGGAAATATTCAGGAACTCAATTTGTGAACTCAAGATTTGGCATGGAAGGATGGGACTGTACTGTTGAGAAATACTGCTCTTTGAGCATATATTACTGCCTTTTAACTGTGTACTGCATTTTCACCAGTTATTTTGTTTGGAATCTCCAATGTGTTTGTGATTGAAGACTGAGAGAAGGTGCCCCACTCAGGGTGTGCCCCAGATTATGAGGAATGGATAGGGAGTGGAAAATCAGGACTGATAGTCTTAAATATCTTAAATGTTTATAGAGATTCCTTGTTAAGCTCCCTTGACTCTCCGTGGTGCTGTGGACATGAAAACATGGAGTTGTAGAAATTCAGACGACAATTTTGGTTTTTATATTTTTTTACTTTATTATTATAGATAGTATATATTTTACATATGTTATTTTATCTATAATATATATTATCGATATTATAAATATTATATGTAATATACATGTAATATGTATTTATAATTGTATTTATTACATTGAAATTGTTTTTTAATACTTTACAACTATCAGTGAGAGCTGGATCTACAGTTAGATATTTTTTAATATGATGGTCAACATGAAAGAAAAGTATTTTTTCTATTTGCTTATGATGGTGTATTTGCCACCACTACATTGAGGAAAAAAATGGTATGCTTCCATGGTGTTATAGCATACAGTTATTCTATTGAAAAGAACAATTGACTATAATGAGCTTCATCATGGCAAAATTTTCACCTCATCTTTAGAGTTGACTGGGAATTTGTTTTTGAGAACAATACTTCCATCATTTCACTCTGCGTGAAAAATGAACAACAAATTGTTATTTGCTTTTGCTCTTTATATGAAAAGGTATTATTTTAAATTGTTCTTTTATGCCTAAAATGTGCTTCAATTATTCATAATCTTAGTTTGAGTTTCATGTTCTAAATTTTTTTCTCTTCCTGGTTTTACAGAATATTTTAGCTGGCTGAATTTTATTAAGCAAATGATAATTGTGAGAACTAGTGATGAACTTCTAAAGAGAGTGATTGCTAGTTTTCATGGAAGTAAGAGAGCTTGTACTGGAGACTGCTACCTACAGTATCACATTCTAGAAGGGCAGTAATTAAATGTAAGTTGTGTAGCTACTGATGCCTTTTATCGATTTTGTCTGAAACTATTTTCTGTTCTTTCCTTGGGGAAGTATTTCTAACAAAATTATCTACTGAGATAGAGATAACTCATAAATATTCTTTAATTTTATTACCCTCTCTGGGTCTCAGGTTTTAAGTATTTTCTCTAACCTTTGTGTTCATTAATGGGGATAAAGAAATGAGTCATTGAAAGAGAGAAACCAGAAGAGACTATTCTGAGTTCCCAAGAAAAAGAGATATTTGTATGAAATAAATCAAATTATAAATAAAGCAAAAAAAGAGAACACTAAAACACAATTTCAGCTCACTGAAAGACATGTCCCATGCAGTGAGGAATTTCCGCTTTCGCATTGTAATTAATAGTAAACATGTCATTGAAAATATGGAATTTAGGCTTCCCAATTATAGTGATTCTGTACAGAAATAAGCCTTTCAAGAAACAAAGACATGTTTAAAGTATTTTTTAATCCTCTGTTGACATTCTGACAAATCTTACCAAAATTCAGAGCAAAAAGGTTGGGATACTGAGGCTCTGCATTGCCTTTGAAGGCAAATGAAGAGTAACTACAAAGTCCTAATGTGCAAAACTAGTGTAATGTAGAAAGAGAAGAGTTCTGGGTGCATTTTTCAAAATCAAAAATTGAAAAATTCTTCGGTAACTCAAATAGTGTATATAAGTATATACCTCAGAATCAGTAAAATGATATTGTATTTAGTGCTATTCACATTGCATCTAAAAAAAACTCCTGCTGCTTTCTCGGTGAAGCTGAATATGTGGATAATATTCAGCTTTGCATGTTAGATTCGAAATAAAGAAATATAATGAGATTGTCATTAGAATCTTAATCAAGTCCCATATAATGAGTGCAGAGCTCAAACTAAAAAGGGCTCCAACTCCTTAATCGTCTTATGAATGCCTACATTTTACTTTTTTATATTTTCCTGACAGGAAAATAGGAGACATGTTAGGAGACATGCCTGTCTCTAGCAGTGGAAAAAAACCCCTTTTATTCAGATTAGTTATATTACTGAATACATTTCCACAGTGAATGCTTCCCTGCTTCTTGGTACACATGAAGCTGAACAAACAAATCTAAGAATGAATTCCATTCTGAGAAAGAGTTGATCCATATCCAATCTATCATCACATTTTTGTTCAAATACATTTATTTGTTAATGTTTATGAACAGCAGACATTTCTTGATAAGGTAGAACCTTTATGAGACTGAAAATCAGCAATTCCAGTTGAAGAATTGAGATGTTTATTGGTTCATGTAAATCTGTATGACTCTAATTTTCTTCCTCGGCGTTGAGTAGCATAGCAATGGGTTTATTTCTGTGCTGAAGTATTACTCAACATGAAAAACAGATGAAAGAAATGGATCCTAAATTAGTGCAAAGTGAAGACATTTCAAAAGGAAAGGGTACTAATAGCACAGTAAAATCTCAGTTTTCTCAAGCATCATTCAGATATCTATGTAGGTATCATATAGTTGAAGATTTGCTGTAAGGTGCATAATGAAAATATACAATTTTGATTCAACTGTAGCCTAAGATAAACTGGGATACAAGTTGCATCTGTGGGTGTAACTCCATTCTTCGATTGGGTAGCCTTTATGTACATGCTGTAATGCACTGAAAATACATGGCGTAAGATGTGCAAACCACCTTTGGGCTGCACGGACAAGTAATTACTTTCAAGACAGATAAAGATTAGAACAGAGTGCTTTTCATTTTTTTATGCTAATTTTCTTCTATAACAATACTCACTATGAGCATTTTACAAGGAAATAGCAGTGAACATTTTTTTACAGAATGGACATAAAGAGTAAGGAATAGGCAAGGAACTCCTATGTTGCACATTGGCAGATTTGCCTGAGCACCTATCTCAGATGGAAATCAGGCTTTTAAAGATGTTTAGAGAAAGGGGAAAAAACCCTAATGAAACCAGCCAACAAAGACAAGAAAGAAGCTGAAATTATGAGAATTTTACCTACTTGAAAGGAGGACAGGTTTTGGTTTGAACGGTTTGCCTTTTTTAGGAATTCTAAGGTATTTTACAACGTGGAATTTAAGCTAAAGTAAGTGCTTTAGAAAGACAGGAAAGAAGGCTTTCATTTTGGATAATGGTAAGAGCAGATTTGTGTCAGAATGTGAAGTCCACAGAACAATGCAGTTTACTTAGGCTTTTGGGTTGAATGTCACAGGCATCAGAAGGATCCAATGGATCTACATAAAATGAATATTGTGCCAGACAGTGAAGTGAGAAACTAAATAAAACCTCCAAATAAAATATCAGCTAAACTAGGCATTGAGATGCTGGGAAGAAGTTCCATTGGGAAGGTAAGCCTATAGAGAAACTCAAATTTTAAAGGTTCTGAGAGGTAAACTGCAGAAGTTTAAGATTCTCAGTTGTCAACATTTATTTTTCTCTGAAGACCACAAACTGTAGGTGACAGAAGTGGGACATGTTTTGGTGTCAGCTTCAACCAGCTTTACTAGTAGTATGAAAGGAGATGGTAAATGGTGACAATTGAAATCCACACAATTTTATTTCGTTCTCACACAGGTAGCAGGACATTTTAGAGCTGGTAAAATCTTAAGTTTACTTGTCAGTAAATCAGTTTATTTGTCAGATCCTTGTAAGAGTGTATAATAAAGACTCAAGAGAAAATAGCCCTGATTCAGCAATGTCATTAAGTATTTATATATAACAAAGACCTGGCAGATTGTGTAAACAGGTATATAACTCAGAGAAAAGGAGGAAAAAAAGGATGTCACGAAATCAGTACTTTGTACCAGGAATGAATAAAAAAGCATAGCTCAAGCATGGACAGAGAGGTCAGAAATATGAAATATGTAACTAGCAAAGGATCATCCTAAACCCAAAATCTTTATTAGTGTTGGAAATAAATATACAAAAGAAAGAATGGCTCAAAGCCTAGAAAAGCTTGTAGGTAAATGACAAATAATAAAATAAGAAAAATTTTGGGACAGAGAAAAGTGAAGTTTCATGTTGCCTGGACTCTTAAAACATTTAATTTAAATCACTAAGGAATTGAAGGTGTTGGCTAGAGAAAAGTAGCCCATTAACAAGCTTTAGGTTAGCTAAAAATGTTAAATTAAATAGGATGGATGGGAATTTTCTGCAGCCATGAGTTTTTAAGAATTCATAGAGGGGTGAATGATAAGGAGAAAACAGAGAAGAGAATATAGATTTAAGTAGAATATAGCTTTAAAAGACGGAATGAAGATGTGTGCAATAATAGTAAAGTGACCTCAAGTTACTTGCAGAAAGACACAAGCTATTAAACTGCATGTATGTAAATGAGAAGATGAGAAGTACCTATTGGTTCTTTTAAGAAATAAGTTGAATTCGATGTTTTCTTTGACAGTATGTGGGAACCCATAAGCAATGGAGAAGCAATCATAAGCTTCAGTAAGCTTTATCTTCTCTTCACATTCTCCAACGCAAGTTTAAAAAATATAGAGCTGAAATTTCTGTTGTGTAAGTGCAGAACTGGTTCAAAAAATACACTCATCTTTTTGCCATTGGGGGCTTTCTACCATGGTGGGTGGTCGTGCCAATTTGAAATGACATGCCAAAAGAGCTTTCAGGGTGCTGTGTCTGCAATAGCTCAAGTTCATCAAATAGGTAGAAATATTTCATATGCAAAGTTGCTAACAAAGCACATTGAAAACTTAATTTGTTACACTTGTGATTTATGTGTAAAACATAAATAATCTTTCTGTCATTTAGTTGTGAGTGGTGACTTCTTATGAACTGAATGTGGAAATGTGAAGGCGTGCACTTTACATTATGCATGGCATCACAGAGTTATATTAGAAGTGTGCTGTAAATAGCAGTAAATAGCACTTTAGGGAACAACAGCTTCAGGGCAAAAATCATTGCACCAAGAATCCATGTGTTTGCTTGTTTTCTTTTACAGTTGAAAATATAATAATTTAATTTCAGAGTTAAAAATGAGAAAGTAAGTAATGGTCGAAGATAAACAGAGATCAGACAATATCAGATGGAAATAAACAAACACTTTTAGATGCTGAATATAACATTCTAGCATCTGTATTATTGATTGCTATTTGTTTCTTCTAATAGATTTTCAATACTTGGTTTTGCTTAGGCTTTGTACCACCTGGTGCATTAGAGAATGTAGAGTAAATCTGCAGAGCTTCTGTGAAGACACTTGAGGCTGCCATGCAACAATCCCTCTTGGAAAACAAGTTTTGAATGAAGTGCAGTAGCATTTGGGATGACCTATAACCAAGGTCATGCAGACCTAGACCCGTTAAATCAAACCTAATAAGCTACATCTCAGGGAAGGTCATCCAGTATTTAGGTTCAAGCTGGGGGGCCTGAACACCATTCATAAAAATTTGGGCCAGAATTATGGATCTTAATACCATACATCTGTATGTATAGGGGTGTTATGATTATAGGAAGAAATGTACTCTGGCTCTATAATGAATTTTTTTAAAATGCCGTGTAATTAAGCTAACACTACAAGAAAAAATAGAATAATCTGATGTTCTTTCACATACTAGAAATTGAGTTTTCCAGCATCACACAGATTTCCTTTAGGGAATGACACAGTATATAGATGCTTTCCATTAAGGCATTCTTGAGCATTATCATCTTTAGAGTTCTTGCAGGATTTTATTAGAAGAGAACAATCCAATATGCATTTTCTATTGCTAGAAAAAAGAATGCTCATGAGATCATGGAAACACCTTCACTCTAAGATAAAGCCAAGGAGATGCAGGTGATGCCAAGTGGGAACTGCCTACAGTGTCCTCCACTGTGACGAGCTAGTTTCATCCCATGGCCAAGGGATATTCCTGGCACAATACAGGTGTGAATGAGAAGCTGTACATGCAGCACACTGAAGAGTGCACCTGCCTATGCCTTCTCAGATTAACTGCTGTGTGCTCAGTAACTTCCCTGTACAACAACCTTCCAGGAGCCAGGATCAATACAGCTCATTACTCAGTTCAGGAAGGCTCTTCAAAGCCTTTGTAATCTCAGTCTAATTCCCCAGATTTCAGTCTTGCATAATTAGGAAAGAATCAGATGTGCTTCCAGAACTGTATTGAGAGTTCATCATAACTCTTAAGTTATGTTGTACTTGAGAGAATGTACATGTACTACATGTATCATACTCTAAAGCAGTTGGAAAAGGCAGCATTTACCCCATTCCTGTTCAACACAGGACATCTGACATTAACTTAGGTCTGAAAAATCACATGTGTTTCAGTGCATCAACTACTCTTCATTTAGACTGCCAACCCTCATAAATGAGCTATTGTGTTTGAAGTTTAACAAAATTACATTTCAGTCCACCAGAGGAGAGAGGCTACTCAAAGGCTATACTGCAGGCAAAATTTGTGAGACAACCCACCATCATGGAAGTAAATGAAGTTCAACTGCTTCTTAAGTTTCCAGGGTTGCAAAGATAATTAAAAGGTAAAAATGCTATACATTTTGCATATGTTTGCACATTTTAACCACACAGGGTATCTATTCTGTAATAAGGAGTGAACCAAGTTATGATACTATTGATAAGGATTAGAAATATGGGAAAAGGAAAGAAATTGCTAGGTAAAATTTGAACATAAAAATATTTAAAGCTCTGCTTCTGTGTGTTTTGCGTATAAAATTCACATGTTGAACAAATATTGCTCTGAACAAACCTACTGTAACTTCACGGAGGATGATGATATCTGGTAGTGAACAGGTGGAAATTTATATTCAAAAACTCAAGTATTATTTAACTTCCCATGTGAAAGTCAGGTTTTGAATGCTTCAGAGTAGCCCAGACAAGATTTTTCATTCAGTTAATGTAGGATGAAGACTAAACAGTTTTTCTGCACTTCCATGAATAAGATTTTTGAACTTTTTGAAGACTTTATTTTGTTTTTCTAAAGACATGTTACAGGTGAGGATTCACCAACTCATCTGTAGGAGGCAGAAGGTAGTTCTGTGATAATTAAAAAAGATCAGCTGATAATTATGAAACTTAGAAATAAACTCTGAACCTGCAGCACTTCTGATCCCTTTTTTGTTCTTGGTAGCTTATTAATGCAATTGACATCGGACTGGTTGGAACTGTTGGACTGTGAGTTCCACAGGAATTGTCATGGCCCTGAGTGTATCCTCTCTTCTGAAGGTTTAACTGTTAGGGCTGAGGGTCATATGGCAGGTATCGATAGGGCAGCTGAAGGCTGCCCCTTCCTGCTAGTGAGCTTGGAGAGAGATTCCCAGGAAGGAATAACTGCAGGGTAGCTGCAGACAGGGTCTATCCCTGTCTATATTGTTGCCATGACTGGCTCCTGGCTCTCTACCCTTTGCAAGGCAGCTGGCCCTCCTTGTTCCATGACACTGGGGCCCAACGTGCTGTAATTCAGCATTAAATTTCCTAAAAAATATGGAAGTAATTTCATTTTCCTAATGGCTAGCCCCTACTGATTTACTAACCTCTCCTGTCTTTTCTCTGCTGCTCTAAGAGAACTGCTTGCTGTTCCCATAAGGAAGTAGCTTTATCCCTCATTGCAGATGCTTGACTTGACATTATTTAATAACTAGTCCTCTGCAATACTCTTAGGTCACCTATTTTTCACTTTCAACCTATTTGCAGTTTGTCTCTGTACATGTAGTTCTCCACAGAGAATCCTGAAGATTGGCTATCTTGTCTACTGGGACAGATACACTTGGACACTGAATTTAATCAGGTATAGAAGCACAGAATGGTTTGGGTTGGAAGAGACTTTAAAGATCATCTCCAACCCCTCGACCATGGGCAGGACACCTTTCACTTGATCGGGTCTCTCAAAGGCTCATCCAGCCTGGCCTGGAATACTTCCAGTGATGTGGCATCCACAGCTACTCTGGCAACCTCTGCCAGTTCCTCACCACCCTCATAGTAAACAATTTCTTCCTAATCTAAGCCTACCTTCTTTCAGTTTAAGATCATTACCCCTTCCTTATTCTATCATTACAGGTCTTTGCACCTCCATGGTTGTTATGGTCTGGTTTCTAAAGTTACTGGAAATGCCTCTGCCTGAATTAAGGTGCAAATGAGACCCTATGCCATATGGGTTTTATTTGATAGTAAATACTAGAGAGAGAGAGAGAGAGAAAAGAGAGAAA
>VZTZ01009363.1:0-15807 GCA_013400955.1 Drymodes brunneopygia
AGGGATCCCTTCACAGGGATCCTATGACAGAGATCCCGTCAGAGGGATCCATTCACAGCCGGCTTGAGGCTGAATCAGAACCAGGAATGATGTTCCCAAGGACACCCCATTTTGGGTGTGACCGATGTGGTATGGAGGGCAGGGCTGTGACTGATTTGTTTTGGAGGGGCCTCAGCTGGCAGCGAGGGCAGGGTGTGCATAGTTTCAGTCACCTGCCCTCAACCCTATTCCCCTTGAACCACCTAGTGCTACCTGGGACACCTTGTGCTAGGGTTCCATGGCACCTGGGTGACCTGCCACACTTCATCTGCCTCTGCAACTGCAACTGCATCTGCTCCCCAGTCTGGCACCCCAAGCACACCCCATCTTCCCCTGGCAAAGGGCCTGGTGTCTTGGGAGTTGCACTGAAGGTAAATGTTCATGGGTGATTTTTTTTGTCTTTTTTTTTTCCTCTTGAAGGTTTTTTCAGCCTTTAAGGAATTTTTATCTTCTTTGATCTTTTCTTCTTCGAGTATAGCCCTGGTAGGTGGCCTCAAGAGGCAGAGAGGTGCTTCCATAACCATGCTGGGGTGCTGCCTATGGGACTGCCTTGCCAGCTGACTCAAGTGGGTAACTTGTGCCCCTTGCTCCAGGACACTGTGGGGTCTCAGAGCATCTTGCTCCAAGCTCACATACATGCACAGCTTTTGCTGGGTCTTTCCTACACACCTACTCCAACCTACTCGCTAGCTTAGGGAAGCTACATCCCAGAGATTCTCCCAAGGAGAAACGTCTCCTCCTTCCAGCACTGCTGTCCTCCATCATCAAAGCATCAGAGGAGGGAAGGGCTAGGAGGATCTGACAGCTGAAATCACCAGGAGTCAGGAAACCTCAGTGACTTTGAGGAGCTGGTCCCAGTGCCCACTAAACTAAATTCTGTGGAGGTCACAGTAATCCTAGGAGAGTGTTTTCAGGGGCTAGTACTGCAAACCCTGATGCTTCTCCTCCTGTACAAGGGACAAAGGTAAGTTCTGGGGTCCCTGGGTTTGCTTCCTCCTGTTTCATGTAGCTCCAGGAGGGCCATTTTTCACTGCAGTGACATGGGTTCCTGCCCAGGAGAAGCTAATGGAAAGCAGAATGAGCTCACACAGGATGGAAAACAGGACCCTATGTCAGCATGTGGCTTTGTGCTGTCCCTGAGGACGTCACTTTTCATAGAATCATGGAATGTCCTGAATGGGAAGAGACCCACAGGGATCACTGAGTCCAATTGCTGGCCCCACACAGACACCCCAACAATCCCACCCTGGGCATCCCTGGCAGCGCTGTCCAAACACTCCTGGAGCTCTGGCAGCCTCGGGGCCGTGCCCATTCCCTGGGGAGCCTGGGCAATGCCCAGCACCCTCTGGGGGAAGAACCTTTTCCTGATATCCAGTCACATCTCCCTCTGGTCCATTCCTTCTGCTCCACAATGCCAGCAGAGTTGACTGCACACTAGCAGCTGGAGGGAACATTCCTTTTCGGTTTAAATCCCAGGGGAACCTGGCTGTGCCCCTGAGAGTGATTAGCACTGAGCCACCTCATCCCTCAACAAAGCCCATCGCAAAGCCAGGAGGGGCAGAGCAGGGCTACTGGTGTTCAGGAGATTCTCCTCATTCTTTTCACCCTTTTCACAGTCTAAGGACAGAAACTGGTACCAACTTGGAGCATCCTCTGCAACCCAGTGCTGGAGGTCACACAAGCCCTGAGCACCCTCCTGCCTTTTGTTTTCTCCCACAGCCTTGTTCCCAGACAAGGAACTGTTGCAGATGATCCACCCAGAATTTCTTCCTCCAGTCTGAAAATTCTATTTATTTCAGCCACAGGAGACAAGGTTATATATTTGACAAAAGTCTTTCTAACTCAAGACATGCAGTAGCATCACAGCTTTCCTGTGTGCAGGCTGGAAGTCCTGCTACCTGCTTCAAAATCTGTGGGAATGACAGCTTTCCAGCTTTCCTTGGGCTTTGGTCAAATCCCTGGGGGAGTTTGTTATGCACCCATGCAGCCTCCTCTCAGCTGTGTTCTGCCACTCTATTTGTTTTCTCTTGATTCAGCTCCAGCTTTACTTGTCATGGTTTAACCAGCACACTTGTCTGTGAGATGCTGTGGAGATGTAGGGAGATAAACACAGAGCCAGGTGACTCAGGGACCTGGCAGGATGGGAGCTGGCACAGCCAGGAGGTGGGTGCCAAATCCACCCTAAATTCCTGTTTGAGAAAGTCTGCCTGTGAATAACAATTCAATGTAATAACGTCATCTCTGACTGGTTCTAGCTGTCCCTTCAGAGCCGGGGGAGCGCGACGCCCGGGGAAGAGCAGCTGTTGTGGAGCAGAGGGAACGAGCATCCCGGAGCATGGCCAGGGCAGGCAGCGAGGGCTTGCAGGACCAGCAGCACATCCCGGTGCCCACCAAGTGCTCCTCATCCCAAAACTTTTCCAGGCAAGATGGCTTGGATGGGAGCTCCAGAACCGCATTCAGGACCTGTTGTGACACAGCAGTGGTCAGGGCCTGGGCTGTGCCTTGGGTGCTGCTGCCTGAGCTGAGCTTCATCACCCTCTCCTGGGATAGCCAGCATGGGTCGCAGGGCCAGAACCTGAGAAGGCATTTGCATTTTAGCCCAGATTTTCCCAGTTAATAGGAACCCTTCAGTCTAGTCGCTTGCTTATTTTTTTTAAAGCAATGAAAGAGATTTCCCAAATCCAGGCAGCTCTAAGATTACACACGGGCATAGACACCATCAGTCTCTGTCAGTCATTTGCTCCGGCTGGAAAGTTGGCAGCAAAGGATTGCAATTGCAGGAGCAGTGGAGCTTAGCCTGGCTCCAGCCCCTAGTGGGTGCATGGAGCTGCTGCTCTGCCCTGCCACATCTCGCTCCCCCTCAGCCCATGCAAATGATTGCAAAAGATGCTGATTCACATCCAGAAGTGGTCTTTGACATGGCCTTTGTCCTGATGGACATTTCAGAGGGCATCAGCAAAGAAGGGGCAGAGGGAGGGAATAACAGGAGAAGGAACAACATCAAGCTGGAGAGAGCTCTGAAATGTCTACTTCAGTGTGAGGATGGGCTCTTCAGTGCCTTACCACTCAGGAGAGAAATCCCTTCTATTCATGCCACCCTGAATGGGCCCTCCGTGGGCTGTGGGGTCTCCCAGGAGAAACAGTGAGCTTTTCATGGAACACTGGATCATCACCATCAGAGCCCTCTGAGACCGGGGGTCTCATCTGGGGACAGACACTGTCAGGCAGAGAGGGCAGTGTCTGCCTGTAGGGTGGCCAGAGGAGGGGAGAAGCCCCAGCATGGGCTGGTTCCTGGTGGGTTCCTTGGTAGGCAGGGCTTCCTGTGCACCCCCTATTTCAATAAGCAGTGGGGGGACTCTTGTGCAACCCCTGCACATGGAGCCAGCCACTGTGGGATGCCATGGGGGCCAGGACAGGTGCCACAGGAGAGGGGACACAAGCACTGGTTGTGAGAGGCTGGAAGTGAACTGGAGAGGGACAACTGCCCCTGCAGCTTCATGACTGGGCTTTCTCTTGGCATCTGCATGGAGTCCCCAGCTCTGCTTTCCCAGCTGGTCAGGAACAGAGGAAACTCTTTCCTTAATTTGCTCTAAATTCAGGACAAGTCTTGATTGCCTGAACCTGTGTTTAACAAAAAAAGCGATATAATATTCCTCTAAAAATTTGATTCAGCACTGTATAGACTTTCCTGCTCCAGCATCTGGCTGCCTACAGGGAATATGATTTGGAGAGTGGAGGTGAGGAAGGGGTATGAGAGGTGACCCTTTGCAGCATGTGGCATCTGAGGGCTTGGAAGGCAGGGTGATGCGGACACAGGGGATGTGAGTTCCTTGCTGGAGAAGAGTAAGGAAGGCAGCACTTGCTGCAGAAGCACATCCTGCCCTTCCCTCCATGCTGATGCACAACCCAGACCTGAAGCTGCTCCAGGTCACAGCAAGGGCTTGGCAGTTTTTCCAGTGAGGAGTCATTTATTGACATTCTGCACCAAAGGACGCTCCTTTTTATTCAAGCCAACTTCTATTAATGAAATCAAACTTAGAGTTATGCTTCTCAGTGCCTTCAGACATCCACAATCCTTGTCCCATTCCCTCCTGGTCACCACCAGGGTTCCTGCTGTGTTCTTGCACTCTTGACTCCTGCATCAAGCCAGAAGCAATAGTAGTGCAAGTAAGAGACAACATAAACCTGGTGCTTGTTCCTATGGCAGGAGCACTACCTGGACCTGGCTAGAGAACCGGCCGTGCTGGAGCTGGCTGGAGCCAGGCTTTGTGGGTGAGTGGGATAATCTAGTAAAATTAAGTATCTTTTTCTGTAGCTCATCACCTTGTCTGTCTCGTTTTGTAACTCTTCAGCTTAGCTGGAAAGATTTGGATGCTGGTTGGCCTGTCTCCTTGGCTCACAAGAGACTGCAGTTAGATTCATCAGCAGTAGTGTTAAAGAGGCATGTTTACATCTGTGCTAATCACAGAATCACTTCCAACTCAGACTGGCTTGGGCTGGAAGTAACCTTAAAGCTCATCTGGCCCCATCCCCTGTCACAGACACAGACACCTTCCATTATTCCAGGTTGCTCCAAGCCCCATCCAACCTGGCATTGAACATTTCCAGGGATGGGGCAGCCACAGCTTCTCTGGTTCTCAGTTATCCACAATTGATCTCCTATGAGCACATGCACTGCCTGGAGGTCCCAAAGCAATCACCTGGAGCAGACTGTCAGCAATGACAGAACAAGCCCTGAGGGTATACATTGCTGCCCTCTTCCTGGCAGCCCCACTCCAGGGAAACATGGCAGCAGATGCTCCAGGTTTTGCTGCTACAGCTCTGCTCAGCTCCAGCCCAGCCACAACCTGTCTGCTTCCCTTCTTTCTGTGATCCTGCTTTGCGTCAAGGCCTCACTCTGGTGTCACACACCCACTGACTCCTTGCCTCAAGCATTCCATCTCCAACTAGTGACACAAGCTGCCCCAGGAAGCTCAGTGCCCACAAAACTCTTGATTTCACACCCCTAGGCCCCATACAGGTCTCCCAGATCTGCTCCCTGCTGCAGCAGGCTGCCAAGGAGTGCCATCCAGCCTGGACTCTCCAAGACCATTACACTGGGCACAAGCATACTGTTCACTTTCAACTCAAGGGAACCTTCATGCCATTTCCAAGGGATTTGCATTGTGGAGCTGTGTCAAGGGAGGTTCAGGCTGGATATCAGGGAAAGGTTTTCCCCCAGAGGGTGCTGGGCACCGCCCAGGCTCCCCAGGGAGTGGGCACGGCCCTGAGGCTGGCAGAGCTCCAGGAGTGTTTGGGCAACTCTCTCAGGGATGCACAGGGTGGGATTGTTGGGGTGTCTGTGTGGGGCCAGGGGTTGGATTCAGTGATCCCTGTGGGTCCCTTCAGACTCAGGAGATTCTGTGATTCTGTAACTCCCCAAGTGTTCCACCGAGGTCAGCCCTGGCTGCCTGCCTCCAAAGACTCCTCCAGCTAAAAGGGTGCCAGTCACAGGAGTCCCAGCGTTTTGCTGAGTAATTTGCAGTGGAATTGGGAAGCTGGGGTTACAGGGAGAAGTTATGAATGAAAGGAGTGGGCGCTGGGTTCCACACAGACCAAAGGCATTACTATCCTATGTGTAATTAAATTGTGGAGCTCATGGCCACAGGATGCCGTGCAGGCTAAAAATACACATGGCTTTGAAATGAGATTAGACAAATTCACCGAGGGCAGACTCGTGGTGGCTGCATACCACTTCTGGTCCAGGAAGTTGCTACGGCATCAACTGCTGGAAAGTGGAAGGGTATCACAAGGGCAGATCTCCTGCCTCTGTCTGCTTGCAATTTGCCACCGTCGCTGGCTGGGACTGGGCTACCTTGGCTGACCCAGCCCACACTTCTGCTCTCTGTGTGCAAAGGATGGCAGTGGCAGTTTTGGGGGTCCTGGCACTCTGCCTGGTCCCATCTGTGTGCTCTCCTGCATTGCCTCTGAGCTGCCTCACCCAAACCTCTGAAACTGGGGCTCAAACCCCTCCTGTTGCACACAGCCACCCAGAGATGATGTTGCTGCTGCAAGGGGAGCAGTTCCTCTGTGCCCTGAGCCATTCACAAGGCCATGAACCCTTTGGGCTTATCCTGTCCTCACACTCTGGGGAGCTCTTGGGATGAATGAGCACCAAATCAAATCCCTGACTGCCCCACTGAGAATGGAACTGCTGAGCATGTGCTCTTCCCAAACCCCAGCAATAAAATCTCTGTCTCTGCATGCGTCTTACCAGCAGCCTTGGGATGCTGCTGGGGCAGAACTGATCTGTCAATGCCTGGTTGAGACCATATCCCAATCTGGCAGACTCTCAGGGCAGGTGACCCAGAGGTGCCATGGGGCTGACAGCGGGGTTGTGGTCCCAGCAGTGGGAAGCCACCTCACACCATACCATGTGCCCCAGCTCACACCGCTGCCCCTCTCCATCCCTGCTGGACTCAGTCTTTGCACACCCCAGTGATTTCTCCAGGCTCTTTCATCCCTCTTCTTCCCTGGTCCTCTTCCCTACACTGCAGAGGTTTTTCACTGGACTCACTTTCAGGAATCTTGCTCTGCTGTCACTTGTTTTGGGTGGAGTCTTCACTCGATGCCTTCTTCTCTGTATCTCTACAGCATCCCTTGACCTGGATGGACAGACATGCTGGAGCGTGTCTAGGGAAGGAAACGGAGTTGGGGAAGGGACTGGAGCACCAGGTGCAGCTGAGGGACCTGGGAAAGGGGCTCAGCCTGGAGAAAAAGAGGCTCAGGGGGGACCTTGTGGCTCTGTACAACTCCGTGACAGGAGGGGGCAGCTGGGGGGGGGTGTCAGGCTTCGCTCCCAGGGAACAGGGTCAGGACAAGAGGAAATGGCCTAAGTTGTGCCAGGGTAGATTTAGATTGAATAATAGCAAAAATTTCCTCACTGGAAGTGTGGCCAGGCATTGGAACAGACTGCCCAGGGGAGTGCTGGACTCACCATCCCTGGAAGTGATTATTTAGATATGGGACTTGGGGTGGCGTTGGCAGTGGCAGGGTTAAGGGTTGTACTCAATGGTCTAGACGACTTTTCCAGCCTCAGTGATTCTGCGATTCTATGAAGGAGTCCACAGTTAAGGTCCATGCTATCTTGGACAGCAATGCCCTAACAGTGTATCCATCCCTCCACAATGCAGAGCAGCTCTGGTGCTTTGGACTCTTCTGCTTGTCTGGTTGTACCCTGTAGTCTGACCCCTGTGGTGATGCCTGGGGTCTGGTTTAGAATTCTGGACAGGGAGCATGGAAATGCTGGGCTGGCCATGGTGGACAGGCTGGTGGAGGGGATGGGCACAGTGTGCAGCTTCCTCTCCCAGGAGTTTCCTTCACCCTCCCTGGCACAGGCACGAAGGGCTGGATCCTCTATGGAAAGTGAAGGAATAAAATTCTGATAAAGACTTTCACTTTGGGATTTGCTTTTGGTTTTTGATAGATCATCAGGAAAAAAAAAAGATGACAAATTAATAACACACTCTCTTGAGGAATTAGGCCCAAAGCTAGGAGCAGCTGAGGAAGAAACTGTGGGGAAAATACTGTTCCTTTATATAAAACAGGAGAGGGGCCATGAACACACAGAATCTGAATTTGTGTGGATTATTTTGAGATATGAAATGTTGTCACCTTAAAGAGAGGGTGGTTAGAGAGGTGTGGCTTGAGAGTTTAGTGAAACATCCAGTACTGAAGAAACTGAGAAAAGGCACAAGTGACTGGATGGCCTCGTGTGCTCACAGGCTTGTCCTCCAGTGCTGCCCCAACGACTCTGCCTGAAAACAGTCAGCCTGAACATAGGGAGGACACAGCAGCTCATGAAGGTGTTTGAAGCAGGAAGGGTATAGGTGGTGTAAGCACAGGATCAGCACTGGAAACTTGCAATGGATCTGGGACTGCTCCCCACCCGACAAACCCGGCTTGTACAGAGGTGGCCAAGCCTCAGCGACTGGCTGAACACAGCTCAGCACATTGGCTGGCACCTCCCCACCCTATCCCCTGGCCCAGAGGCAGCACAGGCAGCCTGGACTTTGGAAAAGCTTTAGCTGGAGGGAAGCAGGAGCACAGCAGCTGGAGCAGCCAGTGACCCATGACAAAGAGCGATGGCAGAAGATGCACGGCCATTCCTGGGTTTCCTGCTCTTCTCTTTGGAGCAAGGCTCACCCATGTTATTTTGAGGTGGGAGAGATAGGTCTGCAGCACCCAAGGGACAAAAGAGCAGTGCCAAAGCCATACTAAGAAAGCAGGTGCTGGGATGGGAGCAGGGCCATGCAGATACATCCATGGCTCAGGGACATCTCAAACTCTGGATGCTGCTGGGACAGGTGAGGATTACAGGGGCCTTGCTTGCATTATCAGACCAGATGGGGGTCAGGAAAAGTGGCTAACACACGTGCTGTTGCTTTTTCCCTTTCATCTTCAGTTGCTTACTTTTTCCCTTTTCAAAGGAGTAACCTTTCATTCACTTCTTAAAAACCTAAAATTTCTGTCCTCTCAGCTCCTCCACAAATGTTTCTACGACTCTGCTCACCCCTCTTCTGCCTCATCTCCATCCTGCCTTTCCCCATTACATGCTTCCCCCTCGTCCCTCCTCCCACCTCTGCATCCCTCCTCTCTCATGCCGCTCCAGGCCTGCGTCCCCGCCCCTGCCCCCTTCCCAGGCCCGGAGGTACAAATGATTAGATTTTCAGCCCAATTAAGGCAGGCTGTCTCCTGGCTGGGACAGAAAAGGTTGGCTCTGGAAGGTGGGAAACAAGTTTTGACAGGTCCTGGCGTCCCCAGCGCCCTCCGATGGCTCTGCCCGCTGGGCCCCTTTGTGCTGCTCCAGGAGCGGGACCAGGGCTCAGCTGGGGGCCGGGGGTCTCCTCTGCCCCTCCTCTTCCCCAGCCCAGCAAAAAGAATAGCTAATTAAGAGGTCTAAACGCAGGCAAAGCTGATTCCCTATTCAGAGCTCTGAGGGGCAGTGGGGAGGGAGGCAAAGGCGGCAGGCGGTGAGCTGGGGAGCATGGCAGCGTCTTCTGCAAGAGCGAGGAGCCGGGCCGGGGTTAACCCTCTCCTCCCTGCCCTCTGGGGCGATGAGCCGGGCCAGACCCATCGTCCCATGGCTCTCACGCTCCAGGGCAAGGCCTGGGATGCCCAGCCACGAGTGCCAGCCGCTGCTGGCTCCATCCCAGACAGGCTCTGTGAGGAGAAGCTCTGCACAGCTTTTCCACCCATTTCCCTTCCCTACCTCATATGGGCAGTACCAAAGGTCTCGCTGGTGCCCAGTAGCACCGTGTCCCCCCCGTGCTTCCCTGGACAGCTGCTCTGTCCCTGTCCCAGTTCTGTGTCTGTGAGACCCCTGCTACCTGTTACAGTCCAGGACTTGAGCCATGAGCCACGTCCCACCTCAGGCAGCTGGGGACAGGCCTGAAGAGCTCAGCTACCTGCTTGTGACTGCATCCTGGAATGCAGAGTTCAGCCCAGAGAGGCTGGTCCTCCTCCTGCCCAGCACAGGGGGCTCCGAGCAGGGCACGCTGCCTTTCCCTGCTTCTCACAGCCTGACCTGAGCCTGGCACGACACCTCTCTCCTGGAGGTGAAGGGTTGAAGATTCCCTGCAGGAGGAGCCAGGAATTTTGGCCAGGCACCCAAGGGGGTGCTTCTGGGATTTAATTTGCTTTGGATAAAAGGTACCATGTCAACCCAGGTGACATCACGGTGCACAAGGCATCATGCAGTGCTCCTGAGCAGCTGTGCAGGGATTTCCATGAGTGTTCCTGCAGGCAGGATACATGCACAAATCATCCTGCCTCTCCAAAGCCAAGTTCCCATCCAGACCCAAGGCCAGATTGCTGAGCCATGACCCAGGCACAGCACCAGGCAAAGCTGGGCACTGCTCCTGGGTCCCCATGCGGAGGCATGGGGCATGGAAAAGAGCAGGATTTCTCATACTGCTTAAAAAACTCTTCCAGAAGTCTGTCCCTTTGGGGTTCTTGTGGGAGCTGAGCTTCCTGGAGATTCATGTCCTCATTGCACTAAGAGAGTCCCCAAGGTGAGAGAGGAAATAGCAAGTAGTGATTTCTGCCTGAAGTGCCAGCCTCACATACCCTGGGTATGAACATGTCTGGGCTCACATTTGAGTGAGGACATCCCCATTCCAGGTATCCCTGTCCTCAGTTGCCTGACCTCCCCCTCCAGAGGCTGAATGCTAATGCACTATGGACCGGCAACCCTTGGCTCTATCCAGGACAGCAGCAATTCATGCCAAGGAGCTGGTTAGGTATTCCCAAACTCCACCCGCTTTTTCCATCTCTGCCATGCATGGCATACTCAAGCCCCTGGTTCTCCTTGGGCACCCCATGGCCCCCAGCCCATTCACGGGGCACGGTGCAGCAAGGGATGCTGCTCCTGAGGCAGGACCGAGTGCTGCCCACTGAGCTGTTTCTTCCCAGGTACTGCCTGGAGCCAGGAAGTGTGGACAGGCTCCTCCATGTCCCCACTGCTGCAGGACACTGATGCCTGCACTGGATTGAGTCCTGTGGGTGGTGGCAGGCGACAGCCCCAGCCCATCCCAGAGGTTTTCTGTGGAGGGATGGGGGTATCCAACAAAGATGAGCCTCCTAGCATGAATCACTGCCCTGTTGGGAGTGATGAACAGTGCCAGACAGCAACCCAAAAGTTTTTCGCTGCCAGAGAGCTGGGAACATTCAGATCAAACTGTGGTTAGGAGGAGACTGGAATCTCCAGAGCTTCTCAACCCAGCCTGGATGCAGCCATGCTCCACCTCCCTGGCCCTGGGTCTCCAGAGGAGCTGGAAGCAGCCACAGGCTGGTGCAGAAGGCACGAAGATTTGTTCCTAGTGCTCTTCACCATCTTAAGACATGGTGGGAACAGTACTCTGCTCTGAGCAGCAGGCAAGGCTTCAGCAGCCCTTTCCATCACAAGCCTCCTCGTGCTTCCCAGCACCTTGAGGCTGCTGCAGACTTTGCCTCTGCGCAGCTTTACTGTCCTCTAGGAAGGGTTTTCCCCATGAGTTTCCAGTAGATTTCTGGGGTATTCTATTAAAAAAAGCTCAACATGGTCTTGCCCTGCCTTCAAGTGAAGCACAGATTGCAATTTCACTTCTCCTTTCTTAAAGAGGTCCTTGATCCTGGAAGTATCCAAGGCCAGGTTGGATGAGGCTTGGAGCAACCTGGAATAGTGGAAGGTGTCCCTGCCCATGGCAGGGGATTGGAAAGAGATGGTCTCCAACGTCCCTTCGAACACAAACTATTCCAGGACTCAGTGATGACTCTCTCACTCCATGACCTGGGGAGTGTTGAGCCATTAGGTCTCGTAGCACCATCCATCTCGGATTCCTGTGCCATGGGCTGGATTCACTGGCACCACCCAAGACAATGCCCACATATGCCCCACCTGCTTACCGATGGTAAATCTCCTTCAGCCAAAGGGTTGAGACAGAGAGAGGGTTGTGGGGGGGAACATAGGTCTCTATTTTTTATTTAAACTGAATTAGTTTCTGTAGAAGAAGATGGAGGGAAAGCATCAAGAAAAATCTAGAGAATTTCCATGAGGTTTTACAACATCATGTCTTTCAATGGGATTCCATGGAAAATATCATCAGCCAGCTGCCTCCATACTGCGGAGAGCTGGGGGAGATGGTCCTGGGTGATGTTACATCTCGAAATCTTTGGGTGACTTGACCTAAAAGCAGGGAGAGGAATTTAGAGAAGAAGCAGAAATGCCAACCAACATCTCCAGCCCAACTTTCCCCGGTCCAACCAGGGTGTCAAGATGGCCAAGGGGAGCTGGGTACTCCCATCCCTGGCCAAAGGGTGCATCTTCCAAAGGGGATTGCGCAAGCTGGGGCAGCGGGAGGGGATGCTCAGGGCCCCTCAGGAGAACCAGCCCTCTTCCTGCTCAGGCTCTGTGGTGTGGCCATTTCCTTGGTCTGGGCCCCAATTAAAAGAGCCAAATGGAAATTGCCGAAGAGAAAGAGTGAAAGAAACAACATTTCCTGCCTGAGGAGATTAACTCTCCAAATTACATGTGAACAGAGGGGGAGGCAAGAGGGGAAAAGGAAACCCAGCTTCCACCCCAATAAAAGCCAGTTCATTTAATAAAGGAGGAGCAAGGAGGGGGAAGGTGGCTGAAAGAAAATGAGGCTGGGGGTGTGGAATTAGCCTTGTCAAACAAGGGGCTTTGCTGTCCCAGAACTACTTCTTTATTGTTCCAATTTTTCATGCTTACTTAGCTCTCAATGCTGCACAAGACAACAGCTCATTATTGGCGGGGGGGGACAGGACAGGACAGACATGGCTGTGGAGGTACTGAGAAATGGAAGGAGAATAAAATTTCTTAAAAAGGAGTTCTTTCCCTGGAGCTTCAGCCTCTCCCCCCTGCATGGAGCTGCAGACATTGTGGCTGGGGGGAGCGGGGCATTGCCAAGCTGAGGAAAAGGGTTTTCCACAACCTTTGGCACCAGCATTGGGACAAAAGCAGCTGACCCTGAAATGCCATCTTATGGCCCGGTAAGGGGGAAGGAGAGGTGACTGAGGGTGACACAGGGAGCTCCCCCATCTCTTTGATACTCCTGAAGCCTGTACTAGTGGCTACTGAGGGAAGAGGGGCTGAAACAGGGCCGGGGCAGGCAGGACCATGGTGACAAAGCACCCTCTGCCCTGTGACCAGGCTGCTGAGTCCTTGCAGATCAACCAGCCAAGACACATCTGTGGCATCATTGTCTACTAAACAGGATCTGCTCTGACTCTGGAAAGTGATTTCCAGCCTCCTCCCCGGGCTCCTTGTTTTTTTTCTCCCCAGGATTTTCCTGATCAGATTGTCTTGGCTTACAAAACCAAACTCACACCAGAAAGGCTATCAGGATGTTTGTGGGTAGGAAAGTTATGCTCCATATTAGTGATGCTGCCTTATAAAGCCCTGTTTGCACAGGCTCATAACTCTCTGAAAAATGCTCCCTTTTAGGATCAGATGTGGGGACAATTCATAGAGGCAGCGCTGTGCAGCTGATGCTTCCCACTGAGTCACCTCCCACCCACCCATGAGATCAGCACTGGGGACAGGGCAGGATGGAGGGCCTGCAGGGGTCTAGGGGACATAGGAGCAGAGATCGGGGAGAAGAGCAGCTGTGGCCAGGCTGGATGGTTTTCTGTGGTCCTTGGTAGAAACCCAGGAAACAAGAGTACAGACTGACCTTCCAGTTAAATATCATTCAGAGATGTCACCCCCAGAGGTGACAGCCACAGGGGATCAGTTAGGGACACTCCTGGCCCACAAGGAGCACTGATAGCTCCAGCCAGGACTTGCTTGACACCTGCAATGGATGGAGGGATTATATTTTGTTTTCAAATGTTTTTTTATATTTACTTGCTATCCACAGCTTAATCCATTGTGGGATGCCCAAGTGCTCCTATGAGCACCAAGAACCAGCTGTGCTGTTGTGCCCAGAAAAATTTGTGGAAGGCTTCCACAGATGATGTTGGACTTGGAGATGACTTATACCCACATTCACATGCTACAGGTTGAGTTACTATTTCTAAGTGGAAGATGGTCAACCCTTCCAAAATAGAAGCCTCTGCAAATGGATGTTCTCCAAGAGTGGAGCCAAAATATTCCCCCGATTCTCTCCAGTCTGGTCGAGTTTTCCAGTTACTGGATGCAGCTCCTATTAGGGAAGTTGGAAGTCTAGTGGGGTCTGTTCTGCAGGCAGGAGAAGTGAGGGTTCCTCAGGACACCCTTAAGCTTCAGGGCGTTTCCCCTTCACCAGGTACAGCCTGGTCAGGTGCACAGTGCCACCAGCAAAAGAGAAGTCACCGAGGGGGCACATTGCTTTTGGTGCCCGGGGAACCTTTGTAGCCCAAGAAGCTCCTGATGCACTGGACCCAAATCCACCCTGGGTGTGTCCAAGCAGTGGATGCCCCTGTGTCCCCTTGCTCTGTGACAAGGGCTGACGCTGGCTGCCCAGTTCAGAGCGAGCCCTGCTCTCACAGCATTGTGATATGAATGCTGGAAACTTCTCAACTATTCAGAAATAGCTCCTTTTCTCCAAAAGTTTGAGGCATGCCTCACTTAGAGAGCTGCATTCCATCTCTCCCATCATGGCAGTGGCAACATGTGGCAGCTTAGGTTGCAAGGCTGGGGAAAGCTCACCTGAGAGGGAGACTGCAGCCTGTGGATTATAGCCCTGATGTCACTGCTCTTCTGGAAGTGTCCCAGGTCTTTTTATGCTTGGGAATACTATCTCAGCACCCTCCCAAACCTCTGTAGCTGCAAAACCTTTTTTTGAGACAGGAGGTGGAGGATAAACTGGACAATGAATGCCATGGTGCCATGTGCTGGAGTACACTGGTTGCCTTTTTCATTGATCCCTGAGGCTGCTTGGCTCGTGGCAGCAGCTCTGGGCAGGATGACAGTCCATGGGATAGGTGACAAACAGTCAGTGTTGGAGCTGGAGTTTTACCTGGAAGAGATTGGTTTGGCCTCTCTCACCTGCCAAACCCAGCAGCGATGGGGGCAGGCTGGGCCTCTCTCAGCCCTTGCACCCAGTGCAGGACGAGGGTTTTTGTGGGCAGCAGTGTCACTGTTCCCCCTGCCTGTCCTGCCTGCAGCCTTCACAGCATATGAGCATGTCCCAGTTCCCAGACTGGAGGACACCACTGAGCTGATGTTCAGCTGCTCCAAGAAGCAGATGCTCAGTGGGACCAAAGTTCAACCCCTTGGTCAGATGCTTTTCAAGGCAGGATGGACAGATAGACAGCACAAACCTAAAGTGAGGCTGACACCTTGCATCATGCTCAAAACCTTGCAGGATGTTAATCCCAGCCTCTCCACAAAAAACTGCTTCTTTCAGAATTTTCCCATTCCTGCTTGTGTGTGTGAACTCCACAGATGCACGTCCACCTGGAGCACATTCTGGGTTTGTGCCCATCTTCTTTGGGGACTGGCACCTTCTTTTCTTACCCCTTCTCTTCTCCGCACTCTCCTCCCTCATCTCTGCCTTCAAACAGTAAGGAACAAATTCCAGGGATTTTGCCTGGGGGCCCACGGAGCGGGGATGCGAGCTGGTCTCCATCTGACTGCGACCGAGTCTCTCCCCCTCACTGGAAATTGAAAGCAGAAGCCATGGAGTGGTGACAAAAATCTGCATTACGTTATGGCAACTGGATTTCTTTTTTTTTTTTTTAAGATTTTATAATACATCGTTTTGAAACTCTGCCAGTGATCATCATCAAAGCAAGAGGAGCGCCTTGAAGAGAACAATGGTGGCGGAGGGTGGGGAGCAGGGTGCCTGGGTATTGATGTGCAATCCTTCTTAAAGCCAGTTCTAGAGACAGCATGGAAGATTTTTTTTTGTATTTTCCTGAAGTGGAGAGACAATTTAGTCTGGTAAGGGCAGGCAGAAATGCCAGAGCTCTAGATTAAGGTGCTGGATTGCATTAGGATTGGGGAGAAGTCAATGTCCCCACACTGCCTCTGGCCCCAGGAGGGCAGGGAGTGGGCAGGGAGGACAGCAAACACAGAGAGGCCCAAAACAGAAGCTCAGGAGAGACCAGATGGAGAGAGAGAGAGGTTCAGAGAGGTTCGGAGAGGTTTGGAGAGGTTCGGAGAGGTTTGGAGAGGTTCGGAGAGGTTTGGAGAGGTTCAGAGAGGTTCGAAGAGGTTCGGAGAGGAGAGGTTTGGAGAGGTTCGGAGAGGTTTGGAGAGGTTCGGAGAGGTTTGGAGAGGTTCGGAGAGGTTTGGAGAGGTTC
>VZTZ01009363.1:16008-93427 GCA_013400955.1 Drymodes brunneopygia
AGGGGAGGGGAGGGGAGAGGAGAGGAGAGACTTCATCACCTAATAGGGCAGCAGCTCGTGTTCTGCCAGCACGGTCTCTTGGGCTCTTCCAGTGTCCCTGGCCACCCATCTGCCCCCCCATCGAAGTCAAATCAAGCTGGGGGAAGACTCCCACAGCCCCTAGTGCCTTAACATCAGCTCCTTGGCCTGTGTGCCACCCTGTCTGCTCAAGCAGTCATTCCACTGCCCCCATTTCTGTCTTTACAGGGGTTCCTTCTTCAAACCAAGCAAAAGAAGGTACTTCTCCCAATCCCTGCCCACTAAACTCCTTCTGCTGCACAGAATGAGGGGAATGACACAGCACAGCACATGTCCCAGTGGCAGCAAATGCTGAGAAACCCCACTGGCTCAGAGAGGCAGTGTGTCAGGGGTGCTCAGGTGCTCAGGCGCTTCCTGAGCCTGAGTCTCACTTATGTTCTTCTGGCTTGAAAAGAAAGAAAAGGAAATCCCCAGAAATCAGCCATTCACAGTAATTTTCTCACAGCAGCCATGTCAGAAGCACCTATCACTCTGGACAAACTCATTAGGATAAAGCTCATTATTCTGGCATCTTTGTGCCGTCAGATCAGCAGCCGTGCCAGTTGCCCCTGTGTGGGACATCATGGGAGATTGCTGACCAGGTGGGAAGAGCCCCCATTGCCATGGTACCATTTTGCATCACTTGCTACTGCTCTGGAGTCCAGTGACCTACAAAGCCTGGCCCCACTCCTGCTGACCCAGACATACTCATCCAGGCCTGCCAGGCCCATGCTTGACCTGCTCTAGGCTGGATCTTCAGAGGCTGTTCCCTGCTGCTGCCATGGTAAATCAGTCTGGAAGTTCTCCTCTGCTTTTACCAGCAGGGTCCAGCCCTAAGGCATCTCACTCAGGCTTTCATGTTCCTATCACTGAGGAAAGGCTGCTCACACCTTCATAGCCTTGTTTCCTTCATGGAAGGACAGAAAAAATGCTTCCTTCCTCCAAGCGACTCATGGCAAGTCCCTGTCCCCAGTGAGCCCAGGGCCAAGCTTGGTGCTCCAGCACAAGGAGGTGCTCAGCTCTGTCCCACACACTCATATCTG
This sequence comes from Drymodes brunneopygia, assembly GCA_013400955.1. NCBI lineage: Eukaryota > Metazoa > Chordata > Aves > Passeriformes > Petroicidae > Drymodes > Drymodes brunneopygia. Next base: position 17,109 of record VZTZ01009363.1, read on the forward strand.
GGAGCAGAGCTCATCCCGAGCATGCCAGGATGGAACAGAGCTGGGGGAGGCACGCAAAGGGCAGCAGCAGCTCCCAGGACTATGGTTCAAAGCTTCTGAGACTCTCAGGCCAGGCCTTCGGAAGATGACAAATCACCTGGGCTTGCTGCTGGTATGTGCCCAGAGAAAGCCAGCTGAGGCCACCAGTGTGAAAGAGTGTTCTCACATCTCACTCTTTTCAGGATGTGAGATGTTCATCTAAGCATACTCTGGCTATAAATCATAGAGTCATGGCACTTTAAAGGCTGGAAAAGCCCTCTGGGATCATTGAGTCAACCATTTCCCCAGCACTGCCAAGGCCACCACTAACCTATGTCCCCAGGTGCCACATCCACACAGCTTTTAAATCCCTCCAGGGATGGGGGCACCACCACTGCCCTGGGCAGCTGTGCCAATGCTTGACTACCCTTTCCATGCAGGAATTTCCCCAGTATCCAAACTAAATCTTCCCTGGCACAGCTTGAGGCTGTTTCCTCTTGTCCTGTCCCTGTTGCCTGGGAGCAGAGCCCGACCCCAGCTGCCCCCTCCTGTCAGGGAGTTGTGCAGAGCCACAGGGTCCCCCCTGAGCCTCCTTTTCTCCAGGCTGAGCACCCCCAGCTCCCTCAGCCTCTCCTCATCAGCCTAGTACTCCAGCCCCTTCCCCTTCCCTGAACAATGCACATTAAGCTTGGATCACCTCCTCTACACTGCATGTGCAGCAGCCTCTCCAGTGCCATGTTCAGGTGCCCTCTCTCTTCCCCTTGCCAGATCACCTAACAGCAATTGCCCAATTCCCTCACACCATGGAGAATTGCACTGCCCATCAGAAACTGTAAATCTTTAAACTCTAGCCCACCTTGGTGCTTCCTGGCTGAGGAGATAGCCTGCCAGCTAACAATGGGCTGATAATTAAGTCCAGTCCTTTCCAAGATCAGCTTCCCCTACCAGTTAATCCCAACAGCAAATAACACCGATTGACTTTGCCTTGGTCTGTAAATGCAGAACTGCTCTGTTCCAGGAGCTCCCTGCTGTTCTCTGAGGAGGGGTCCCACTGCACCCCAGGGTTGGCCTGGGTGGGGAGTAGGTGCAAAATGCCTCAGTGAGGTGCAAGCTCAGCTGGGGTTGGGCCACCCCCTCACAAGCTGGTGGGTGGAGCAGCAGCCCTAGCTTGCCATGTGGGTGCAAAGTGTGAGTGTTTTGGTGTGGTCCAGGAAGGCAGACCCAGGGGGGAAGGTCAGCGAGCCCCCAGCCTGTGCCCTGCTCTCCCATGGGGTAGCCTGGGTTTGTTGAGGCAGCAGGCACTGATGGGAGAGACTGGCCAGGGGAGCAGTTCGGCTCCTGCCACCCTGCCCTGCTCTTTCAGCACTGGGCACCACTGAGCTGTGAAGGCAGAAGAGGGAAGAGAGGGGCACTTTGGGGCTCATTGCCAGGCCAGTGTGTCCCAGGCAGAATTGCATGCCAGGGCTGGATTGCCAAGGACAGATCCAGACAAACCCATAGAATCACAGAATATCCTGATTTGGAAGGGACCCACCCTGTGCATCCCTGGCAGTGCTGTCCAAACACTCCTGGAGCTCTGGAAGCCTCGGGGCCGTGCTCATTCCCTGGGGAGCCTGGGCAGTGCCCAGCACTCTCTGGGGGAAGAGCCTTTTCCTGATATCCAACCTAAACCTCCCTGGCACAGCTCCAGTCATTCCCTGGGGTCCTGTCCCTGGTCACAGAGCAGAGACTGGAGCTGCCCCTGCACTGCCCCCTGGGAGGAAGCTCTGTTTGCCCCATCCCAGAGCTGAGCTGCACACGCTGGCACAGCTGGGGGCCTCACTTCACCTCTCTAGGCCTCCCATCCCTGGGTCATGCAAGAGACTCTTTCCTTCCTTGAACTCCCCTGTGTGCCAGTACTGGGCATCCTCTGCAGAAATGAAGGGTGATGTAAGCCCTGTCCCTGAATAATTTATCTTACCAATATTCTTCCTCCTGCCAGGCAGGGATGCCTGGTGCTTCTAAGAGCTGGTGAATGACACATACCAAGGTCTTCCCAGCACTGTGCAAGGTGCAGATGCCCTGTCACTGCTCAGGGTGGACATCCCACCACTGTTTCCACCACCATGTGTCAGGCAGACCATGGCACTGAGACCCTCTGGCTGCGTGGCCAGGGAGCACAGAGGATGTGGGCACTTGGCCAGACTTTGCCTGTCCATTTCCTGGGCCTTCTCCTTGCATGGCTGTGCAGGCAAACTGCTTCAGCAAGGGGTCAAAAACCCACTCTGGTCTGAGTCACTGCAAAATGGGTGCATTTTCTGGAGCCCTCCTTGGGATGCTTGCCCATGTGGCAAGCCTTGCTAGATCCCCTGTTGGGATGACATGGAAGTATTTCTGGCTTCCTACTTCTGGTGTGAGCCTGAGTGGCCCTGCCATGCCCGCTTTAAGCAGTTGCCTGTCCTTGGCGTGAGCTTCTGAGAGAGACCGAGGGGTGGAAGTGTGAAGAGGTGTCCTCAGCCTGGCCCTGGTGCCCACAGGAGATGGCCTCGGTCAGTATCATTAAGCCCATCATTATGCTGAGAACATTATGTGTTCATGGCTTAGTGTCAAGTGGAGTTTTGACCCAAAGACTGCCAAAGTCTGACCCCATCTTCCTGCCCCTGGTGAAGATGCCATGGGCAGTCGAGTGGGGGAAATGGGGAAAGGTACCAGCAGTGGTAGCAGGTCTTCAAGGATGGTCCCAGATAACCATGGCAAGAACAGGAAGCATTCGCATTTGTGATTTAAAACCACTGTCCTTTTCTCCTTTTCATCCATCTCCTCATGTGCATCCATCTTAACAACAGAGCCCTGGGCTCTTGCCCACACCAGATGCCAGCCCTACTGTCTTGTTCCTTGCTTTGGGTGGATGGGGACAGTATCCTCAGGCACTGTGTGTGCTCTGTCTGCATTATCCACAGCACAACCCCACAGCCAGCAGGGCTTTGGTGGGGGCATTTGGCTCTGCCCTGTTAGTGGGAGCCCTTCACCACCCAGCATCTTCTGGAGGCAGAGAGCACCAGTCACTTGTCCCTGGCTCTAGCCTAGGTGACAAATGTTCTCCTGGAGACATCTTCTACATTTGCATCAGACAGGGTGGGGACAAGAGTGTCTCACTATGGCCAGAGATGTGCTATGCAGAGCCCCAGGGTCAAACACGGAGGGATCCCTGCTTTCCTTGAAAGATTGTCCCTCTCCTTGGGGTTGTGGAGCATGGAAGACATTGTGGGAGGGTTCCTGCCACCAGCTGCCTGCTGCTATCTGCACCTGGGTGGGAGCCTGCAGTGGCACCAGGAAGCCCCGTTTCACCCCCTCCTGCTCTCAGGGGGATGGTCCCTGCCCCAATGTCTTCCAGCAGGAATCCAGGCACTGCATGGGGTGTTGATGTCTCTCTCCAGCTGGGGGATGATGGGGCCGTCCTGGCCAGCTGCTCCCAGAGAGCTGTCAGTGGTGGACAGCCAAGGAAAGGACCAGACATTAAAAAGCCACTTTGCCTGTGTCTTGCTGGTGCTTTAGTTGGCAATGGCTGTCACCAGGGTAGAGGGAGGCATCGTGTCTGTGTCTCCTCCTCCTGCCTGTGGGGAATAGAGTGCTTGCTGCCATGCAGCCTCGGGATCCAGCCTTCTCTCTCCCAGTATGGGAAGGGATCCAAGCAGGATGGCCACCCGCTCCCTTCCACCCTCGGATAACTCGGCGGCTCTCATGTCTTGGTCCCCGTGTGCCTGGGATGGCTCCCAGCGCTAGCTCCCTCCCGCCCTCCTTCTCGGCGGGTCCAGCGATGGAGGGTGCCGAGGAGGGGCCGAGCACACCCCCACACCCCTCTCTGGAAGGATCGGGCTCTCTTTAATGAAAAGCAACAGATGGGTATAGCTGGCAAGTGCGGGCTTCCAGGGCGGGGGACATTTAATGATGTCTTTAAACATTGTGAGCGTGTCTGTCTCTCACTCGTGTCCCTTCTGCTGTGCAGTGGGGACGCCTCTCCCCAGGCCGATGCCTTGGGAAGAACCCTCTCGCCAGCGGGGCAGGTCAGGGAGATGAAAGCATGCCTGCGAGCCCCAGCTCCCACCTCCTAGGAGACGGACATCGCCTCCCAGCCCGGGGACAATGGCGGGGTCTGGTCCCCCCGCGTCGTCTCTAGGTGATGTCACATCGATCAGAGCAGCCGTACTGAGGGGAGGGGAACAAACACGCACACACACAAAGGAGCCTGCTTTGAAGTCCCGCGAAGGAGTGTGCCTGCGCCTCCGGCCTGCCCGAACCTCCCAGCGCTCGGGCACGGCCGTGTGTGAACGGGGCGGACACGGCACGGATAGCGCGGGGATGCCCGCGGTGGCCGGACTGGACACTGGAGCTGCTGAGCATCCGCTACGCTCCCGGGGTGCAAAGGAGATGGAGGCTTTGGTTCTGTACATTCACCACAGCCCGCTTCTCATGTGGGCTCTGGAGCTTCTTTGCTAGGGGCTGCGAAAGCCGAGCCAGCCTTTCCGTGGCCAGAGGGATGTTCAGAGACCCTCACCATAACCACACCAGCCATGCTGGGTTTCGGGGGTTGCTCTGGGCTGGCAGAGAGTGGTACTACCAGCAATGACAGGGATTCACTTGACCACGCAGAAACAGGGCTCCAGTTTTAGGAAGTAACTAAACACGGTTGGGTTCTGTGCATTTCTTTCCTGATTAACCAGTTTTCTCCACAACTGGTAAGCCTGGGAGATTATCTAGAGAAAGTGGAAATGGTTGTTGCATCAGAGAATCGCAGGATCACAGACTGACAGAAGGGATCAGGTTGGAAGGGGCCATAGTGGCTCATCTGGTCCCACCTTCCTGCTCAAGCAGGGTCATCCCAGAACACATGGCGCAGGGTTGTGTCCAGATGGTTCTGGAATATCTCCAGTGAGGGAGAGTCCATCCCCTCTCTGGTAACCTCTTCCAGTGCACAGGAAAGTTCTTCCTCATGTTCAGGTGACTCTTCCTCTGCATCAGTTTCTGCCTTTGCCTCTGGTGCCATTGCTGGGCCCCCAGAGCAGAGCTTAGTCCCTGCTTGGAGCCCTCCCTGCAGGTAGGACAGACAGGGATGAGGGCCCCTCTCAGCCATCTCTTCTTGAGGCTGAACAGCCCCAGCTCCTCCAGTCTTTTCTTGTAAGAGCATCATATGACTCCAGGAGCTGGGGATTTGGTGGGAAAACATCACTATGGGTGCCGCCTGTGCTGACTACTGCCAAAACCAAGCTTAGTGTGTGACTAGCCTTCAGCAGCTTGTGAAGAATATGGGAAGATTGAAATGCTATGGCGATATGTATCAGCGACTGCCTTTGCCACCAGATTTTCTCCCTGGCTGTGCAGAGCAGTGATTCCCACTCACAAAAGGAACGTGGAGCATCCATCACACTGCCTTGCCACATCTGCCTTGGTCTCACTTCAAGCTAACACTACTGCACTGGTGGCATTATTGGAGTCACCAGGATCCTTCCAGCTGGCTACTGCAAGAGGAAAAACACATGGAACGCCCATGGGGCAGCTTGGGCCAGACTTCTTGGTGCCCCAAAGCAGTGAGACAAGCTGTGGTGCCTCACAAAGCAGGGCAGAAGAGCAGCAAAGAGCTGCTCACACCTGCAAGAGGAGCACGTGGAGCAGGGGCCAGTGACTGCAGGCTGGACAAGCTCTCCTGCATTGAGAGCCACGTCCCCAGCACAGTCCAGTGCTGGAGGGATGGACAGCATCTCCTATTGACTTTAGAGCTCATCTCAGAGGCTGCGCTTCCTCCTCAGAGAATAACTCACTGATTGGTATAATTTTCGCTCATTTTACACACCCACTAAATGCCACATCAGTGCCAACTACCCTGGTTTCCAACCTCCACCCACAGCATAACTTCTGTCCTTGGTCACATCACAGCTGAATGAAGCAAAAGAAACTGTTGGCTCCAATTTTTTAAAAGTGAGTAATTGTTTTCAGCATCTTCTTTTTAATTAAAAAATTAGGGTTCAACTGAAAAACACACAAGAAGAATTCAATTTTTAGAGAGAGCAGCGCACTTGTCATCTGGAAAAATGAGACAGCAGGCAGCTAAAAATAGTGTTCTCCCAAACTTTGAAAATCTGTGCCCACTTATGCTGGTTTTCTTCCGCTCCAGCCACACGTGAAGCCATCAAAACCTTTTCCTCAGCTCCTCTGTCTGGGCACCAGTTTAATCACTGAGCCCAGGAGCAGTGTGCGCTGGCAGCTGCGGGGACCAGCAGCTGAGCCCTACTGACAGGCAGCCTCTCTGCAAACCCTGGCTGCACAGTTTGTTTGCAGTGTTAAACGCCCATGAAAGTGGCAGTGATCTTTAGAAATAAGGATGTTTTTTCATCTTCTGAAGAAAGTCCTGGCCTGGCCTGTGCTCCTGCAGAGAGGCACTTGCAGCCCCTCAAGAGCTGGGCGATGCTGCAGTGTCTCCCGCAGTGGCGAGGGTGATGTTCATGCCAGGACCCTCTCCTGGCTGTGCCAAGTTAGCACCAGACCCACTGTGACCTGCCAACATCCCTGCTCTTTCAAACCACTCTGGACAAAGGACATACCTCGGCACCAGCTGGGCTGAGCGTGCCTTGGGAGCACAGGTTTGGTGGTGCCTGCAGCCTGCCCATGCTGCTGTCCTTGCTTATGGAGACAGGAGGGTGCGGCACCCGGGCATGCAGCTCTTTCTCTCTGCACTCACAGTGCTGGCAGATGTGCCCACATGGCACAGCACACTTTTCAGTGGTAGAGTATCTTTCAGAGCATCTCTACCTTTAAAAGAACCCCCTTGGAAGCCCAACCTGGAATTTTTTGCAGCCAGCCAAATGGACCATCTTGTGTGTGTTGGGTCTACTGCCTCACACCTGGTGGAGATGAGATACCAAATAAAGGAACCAAACCATCCAAAGGAAAACACCAACACCACTATGCACACCTGTGGCCTGAGAAGACAGGAGGGAAGAAAAAAGACATTAAAGGATAATCAAACTTTTAAGCAAAAGTTCTAGGGCATCTGAAAAGGAAGGAGGTAAGAGCTTCAAGTACCCTTACATCTTTTTCCTGTTGAAGCCTCTCTGCTCCTGGTCCTCTCTGATAACAACACAGAGCATTATTGCCCCTATACACTGGCAAACACCCGCTAACTCACTGGCAGAAAATCCCTGGGCTTTCATTTTCCACCCAGCGGGTACATTTCTTTGGCATTTTGGATGTCAAACATTCTTGAGGCAACACGGTGAAAACACACTCAGCTCACAAATGGGGGATGTTTTGGGGCTGCAGTAAACACCAGTGCTACTCCCTTTCGGGGACTTCTCCTCCCCTCTCCGTAACCCAGACTGCACCACAAAGCAGCAGATGTTGGCACTGATGCAATTTATTTTAATTCCAATCCCTCAATCTTTTTCTTCTCTCTTTTTTTTTTTTTTTAATTTTTTTTTTATTTTGCGTGTGTCTGGGTAAATTTAGTTCCCATAAAAGTGAAGGACTGTCAACACTAGGTTTGGAGCCAACCATACTGTCGGCAGCTGTTGTGCGGGCTGTGCACACAAAGCCTCTGAGCGCACCTCGGACTGTCCCCCCAGCCAACACACAGCCCTTCAGCAGCTCCAGCTCATGACCCCTCGGCTCTGTCCCATGCTCTGGAGCCCCTCCTCAGCTCAGATCACACAGCCCCCACCTCCACTCCTCCCAGCCACCCGATCCCTTCCACCTGGCTGGATCCCTCCTGATCCCCACTCATCCCCACAGCCAGGCTGCTTCTCCCAAGCTCCCTGTCCTCTCCCATGTCCCACAACCTTCCAAAGGGACAGCCAGCCAGAGATACCATTCCTCTGGCCAAGGCAGTGCTCCAAGGGCAGCTGAGGAGGGACAAGAGAGGGGCCTGCTGAGGGAGCTCTCCTTGGATGGGGGATCCCAGTAAGGTGGCTCTCCTTGCACAGGGATCTCACCAAGGGAGCTGCACATGGCCCAAAAGGGATGGCCATGTTGGAGGGTCCTGCAGCACTCTCCACTCCCACCCCTCTGCCCTGATCCTCTCCTGCGCACCCCTTGGCTCCCTCTGAGCACCAGCGGAAGCTCAGGGGGGTTTCCTCCCATCTGGATCTCTGCCATTGTGGGACCTGTGGGTTGCCATTGTGCAACCTCCTGCAGGCAGGGGCTCAGGAGCTCTGCAGACACCAGCCCTTTGACAACTGCTCTTCCACCAGCAAAATTCAAGTATTTTCCTGGAGTTTCCTGTGAAGCCATGTCTGGAGACATTTGGGAGGAACATGTCCTCTGCACAGTGTGGCCAACCCAGGCTGTCATCACCTGACACCTCAGAGCTCAGGACAGCAGCTCTTGGGCTTGGGGTCACAGAATTTCTGCTCCCCAAGCAGCACCACCTTCAGAGTCCCATGGAAACAAATTGCTTGTTATTTGGATGCTGAGGGACCCCATCCCCACCATGGGCAGTCCAAGGGGGACCTAAGGGCTGAGACCCTCTCTCCACTTCCCCACAACTCCAGGATGACAAGGGGATCTGATCTTCTCCCCTGAATCATGGGCTGGCTCTTCAAAGCCTGGGGGAACACTTTGTTTTCACAATGCTCTTCAAATGGAGATGTTTGGAATTGATGTCAGATGTGTTTTGATGAACCTTTGCTGGTTCTGCCCTGTGCAGGAGAGCCCTCAGCATGGCACTGCTGGCATTGCCACTCACCCTGCTGCATCCCTCTGCCCATGGCATCACATCATCTCATGCCTCCTGTGCAGCTCCTGGCACCACCTGGGTGTCCTGACCTTGGCTGGGGTTAAACCACAACACCAGGGTCTGGGTATCTGTGCTTCCTCCATGCACGGAAACCCAGCTGCCCAAGGCAACGGATCCTTGTTGGGGGCTCTTCTACAGGTGGCAGACTGAAAGTCCAGCAGAGCACTGAAATTTATTGGGGCATGGCCAGAGGGACTCTGAGATTCCAGTGAGCAGCACAACTCTTGCTTGTGACTTGTACCAGCAAGCACTGAGCACACAGCATCTGAGCCTGCTCTGCACCCCACGTCCCTTCTCAAGCTCCTAAACACATCTGACAGGAGGGCCCAAAGTCTGTCTCAGGATCTGCTGTGTGGCTGAGGAGGCCATGAGAGGAGCCCCCAGACTGGAGCAGGTCCCTGGCACCACAGCAGGTTTGTCCTTCCAGCGCACCACGGTCCTACAAGGTCTGCTGGCCTCCAGTCCTTCCAAGCTGGCAAGGACACATCCTGCTTCTGATCTGCTGGGACGCCAACTACTCAGACAGCCGGGCTGAGCACCCTCACCCTCTCCTGCTCTACTGCACAGCTGGAGCCTTCCCCATCCAGCATCTCCAGCCACCCGCGTGGCCTCCTGAAGGCTCCCCGTGACTTTGGCTGTGACACCAGCCCCCTCCATCCCTCTTCTCGGGGAACAAAGGGTGATTTAGGAGTCAGGGGGCAGCCTGGGAGTATGGCAAGGTGTCATGTTTGCCAGGGACCATTTTACCAGCACAATTTTACCTTGTTTGGAGGAGGTGGCTGGGAAGCGGTTAACACTTTGGTACTGGACTGATTTCTCCTGGAAGGAAGGAAGTGTCCTCACACAGAAAAAATGCAGAAATAACAGGGTTGGGGTGGGTGGGGTTTTTTGTTGGTTTTTTTTGTTGTTTTTTTGTAAATAGCTATTCTTTTTTTCCAGCCATCTGTGCCATTTGCAGCCGATGGGAGAGAGGACAATGCTGGATGGGGGTAATCATTTGGGTTTGGGACTGATAGTGCATTTACAGTGTATAAAACAAGGGAGGACATCTGTCCCCAGTGGAATATTATGTACAGGTCCAGGATTTTAGCATTGTGCTCACATCCAGTGCTATCATTACAGATATGCTCATGCACAACCCTGTGTTGTCTCCTCCTGGCTGTCTTCCTTTTCTACACCCACCATGTCTCCTGTTGCCCATGGTCCTGCTATTCCCAAATCTTTGAGTGCTTTCCAGCCTCCTCCAGCCTTCTCCCATCCCCTTTCCTGCCCATGGATGCTTTGGGGAAGCTGCAGGCAGGAGCCAAAGGCTGATCCTTCACACCTTTCCAAAGCCAGCCATGGAGAACACCTTCCTGGGCCCAATGAGGGTGTCCAAGCCTAATTCAGGGACAGCCCTCAAAGGCTGGACTCATTTCTCATCCAGATAAAATGTGATCACAGACAGCATCCTGCCAAGGGCTAGATGTATGTGGTGCTGCAGCTCACCTCTTTGGTGAACCTGGCCCTGGCTGTGCTCCCTGATAGCAGCAAGAGGGTATTTTTCTCACAGCCCTGTGTAAAACATGCCAGGTTTGTCTGCAGAAGAGGATCTGGGTGCTCTGCTGGTGTTTCCACAAGGATGACTCAAGCTGGAGCAGAGCAGCAGAGACACTGGTTTGGGAATGGCTTCTGGGACCATCCCTAGGGAGCGTGTGGAGTGCAGGAGACTGCTCCTGCCAAGACCTAGCCCTGCCAGGAAGATGGAAACATTGTACTGAGCCTTTGGCTGGGATGTCCTTGGGCACAGTCCTGTCACTGGGACGATGGGCCCTCATTAGCCCTGTCAAACGCCGGGGGGCCTGAGGCGGGTCTGACTGGGCCAGTGTGGCTTTGCCAAGAACTTTTCAACTAAACCTTAAGCCTGACTCCAGCTTTCACTTTTGGCATGTCCCTCCCCTGCCTTTCTGGGTTATTTTCTATGGAGCAATCACCCTCCTAGTATTTCCAATCCCACCAGAAGAGGTAATTTGAATTGTTAGTGAATATTCTAATAAAGAGAGATGCTGCTCTGTTGGCTTGAGTGAGACAGGACATGTTTGTGTGCAACTTGTGCAGTGTGTGAAGGCTTCGATAAAAAAGTGACCTGGGGAATTTGACTCTGTTGGAGAAGTCCCAGGTGCTCTGCTCCTGCCTTTGACTTTGGAGGGTGGAGAGGAGAGGGGTAGGTTGAAGATGAACCAGAGGAGAGAAAAGAGGGAATTGGAGGAAAAGTGCAACCCATATTAATTTTATTATCTATATATAAATGTGAAGGTTTACACATGCCAACTGGAGGTTTGCATGCCAGGTTTGTGGCCAGGAGGAGAGGCAGTGATGACAGGGCAGAGAGAGCTACCAGTGGTCAGGAGAACCTGCTCTGAGAGCAGGGAAGTGAGCACGTGCCCCAGTGCTCCGTCTGAGCTGCTCAGGCAATTAATCTCCCTTGCCTTGGGACCCTGGAGGAGAGAAGCAGCAGACTGGTGGCTGTGTCCCATGATTTACAATACATCTGATAGTTCTAGCCCATTAATAAAACATGCAGTTGGCCATGAAAGGCACATCTGCCTATTTGAAAGACTATAATAATGGATAAAGCTGTGACACATGGATTTCTGTAAGAAAACTAGCACTGTAAATAGCATTCCAAAATTATGTATTCCATCAAATTCAATGGGACAGTTATTGTATGCTAATTAAATATTACTGAACTATTTGACGTTGGATGGTGAATAGAGACATGATTTTAGAAATGCACAGTCCTTCAGAACACCCACAGACTCCCAAGATTTTACTGTCTTTCCCAGGCTGCAATCTGTTCTGATAACGGGCTGCAGGCAGGACAGGGACTCACAGCTCAAGTGACCTGTCTGTAAGGAGCTCTGGAAAGCTGGGGACATGGTTTAGTGGTGGACTTGGCAGTGCTGGATTGAGGGTTGGACTTGATGATCTTAGAGGGTTTTTCCCATCTTAACACTTCAATGATTCTCTAAGCACAGAGGTAATTCACTGTCCTGGTGGGTAATGGTGGTGAACAAAGATTACTCGTCCTCTCTCCTGGAATCAGACCAGGCCAGAGCAAAACCTGCTCCACTGCTGCTCTTTGTCTCTGGAGAGAAGAGCTCCACATGCTCCTCACCAATGACTCTTCCCCCTTCCTGATAAGATTTCCTGACTGCACTGCTTTCTGAGCCTTCCTTCACTTTAATTCACCTGGGTCTGTTGGATGTATGTTTTGGGCCCTCCAAGCAATGCAGATCCATTTCCATGTGGGGTACAAACAAGCAAAGGCTGACTTCAAAGGCATGTCTGGTATTTGCAATGGGAAGAGAACCTGGATAAAAGAACCAGGTCTTGTACCAGCTCTGCACTGCCCTGCTCCAGGCCTGAGGTGTTCCCTGGCAGGGATGGAGTGCCTGGCAGGGGTGGTTCTGGGCATGATGCCATGCTCCATGATCCCATGGGAGACCCTTGTCCAAAACCCTGGGCTGTGGCACATCACCTTTCATCCACCTCCTGCTGGCAGGGCTTCCTTCCCTTCCTCCTCCCTGTCCCTGTCCAGAAACAGCCAGACCAGAAGCTAATGAAGAAGAGACAGACAGACAGACTTACAAATCTTCACTGATGCCTCACATTACAGCCCAATACATGAGATCCAAACAGGATCTTGTTCCACCCAGTCCCTTGGTCTGGGAGCGTTCGCACGACCCAGACCAGGACTGCCAAGTTTTCTGCACCAGAGCTAGGTGATAAAGCCTGTGGACACTTTCAAGTCTGCTAAAAAGATGTTCTGAGGTGACAGATCTTAAGCAACACACAGAGCTGAGTGCTGCTCTGCTCTCCACACCCTTCACTGCTGCAAGGGAAAAGCAGCCACTATCAGTGATAGCTGGATCCAATTTATTAGGTGCTTCGAGGAGACATTCATCAGGCAGGGAGATAAATAATCTTCAGATGGAACAATTAAATTTAATTGCCTGAAGATTATTTGTCTCCTTCCCTGATGATTGTCTCTGTTGAGTGCCTTATAAATTGGATCCAGCTATCAGCAATATTAATGACACTTCCCCTCAGGACTGGCCCAGCTGCCCAGACCAAAACATTGGGCTCAGAATGAACTTTCACTGTTATCAAAACTGATGCTGCCTCAAGACTCATGGGTGTTTTTTTCTTGCAGTTAGACAGAGCTGTACTTGTGGTGTCTGGGTTTTCTGGTCCCTGGTGGTGTATCCTGAACTCAGCAGAGCTGCTCCAACTCTGCTGGCCCTGTGGCAGTGATGTCCTGCTTGGCAAAGGCTTGAGGAGGGTTGTGGTGAGCTGCAAGGTGGATTATGTAAGGTTTCAGTGGGCTGGATTTTGTTGTGGCTGCAGAAATGGGAGCTGAAGTTGTGGGGTCCATAGCACATTATGGAGCAGTGATGGCATTTTGTGCTGGCCATGCTTGTGCTGGCCATGAGAGAAATGGTGATAGAGCCACCTCTAAGCCTGAAGAGACTTTCAGCACGTATGGGTTCACTAATGCCTGCCTTAGCCAGTCTGCCATCTCAAGGGCCAGCACACCGCAGGGACACGGCTTTTCCATGGAGAGGCAGAGCCAGGGTAGCCGCCTTATTCCTGTTACTCCAGGCCAGGACCAAAGCTGGAACCTCTTCAACAACCCAGGAGCCATCAACTCTCTCCTCTGTATATGTCTGAAGTCTGGAAAATATCTTAAATATGGGAGAGGAAAGGGAGGAGCTTGATCCTCAGCTGGTGTAAATCAGCAGAGCTCCATTGATGTTGTTGGACGATTACTGACACTTATGTCCTCTGACCCCAAAAATTTCTAGGGAGGGAGGTAATGACTGCAGAGCATTCCAGTGTTGCAAGGGATCTTCCTCCAGCCTGGCTTCAGGCAGGCTATAACTCCAGGGGCTGGGAAGCACAGGGATAAGTGTCTGGGGGAAAGAAAGGGAGAAGGACAGCCCCACAGTACCCAACTCTGAGTCGTAGCCTGAAGGCAAGTTCAAATCCAGAGAGGTGGACCACACACCATGGGGAGATCTCATCCTCCTGCACCTTTCTGAGTGTGAAAGATTAATGGCCCTGGATAAAAACACCATGATGTTCTGTTCTCACCCCTTTCTGGGCAGTGCTGGAGTCTAAAACTTCTGGTCGAGCCCCCCTGGTGCCCAACCTGCACCCGGGATACCCTGCAGTACCCAGTAGCTCACCCCACACTGTCCACCCTGCATGCCTTGGGAAAGATTTGGGCTGTTGGCAATTGCCAAGAGCCACAGTAACGCACCCTCCACTTCAATGCTGCCAATCCTCTGACAGATGAGCTGTGTCCAGGTGTCCCTGAGCAAGAGGCAGCATTTGGAGGTGCAGGCCAGGCGCCAGCGCTGTGCTCCTTCCTGCAAGCAGCACCGAAAGGACCCTGGAATCAACATGTTTACTGACAGACTCCTGCCCTGTTGGCCTGCCTTTCTGAGGAAATGAGGCTTGTGCAATCACATTGTCTGGGGGTGTCTGTTCCTAATAACTTCTCAGTCCACCAGCCAATTCCAATCCAATTTGTCAGATGGGGAGAGGTCGCAAAATATTGCATCCTGCCCAGTCTCCCTGTAGTGTGCTGAGTGGCAAAATAGGGTGCAGGAAGCTTGGACCAGGTGAGGAATAGGACCACCTTCTACACAAAATCATGGAGAAGAGCAGCAGGGTCGCAGTTGGTGGCCAGTAGGCAGCCCCAGCCCTATTGGGAAGAGGACCTCTCCAGCTGTGGCCAGAGCCAGACTCGCACCATCAGCTGAGAGCAAACGCGTGTCCAGAAGGACAGAGCTCCACCTCCTCAGTGCACGTCGGGGCAGAGAGGACAGAGGCTGCACAAGCCATGGCTGCCAGAGCGTATGCAGCTGAGCACTGAACAGCCTCCAGGTCCCCAAAGAGCTGGGGCTGAGTGTTCTCAACTGGAAGGCAAGGACTCCCAGTGGGCAGAAGTACCCCTTCCGCTGGGGATGGACATTTCCAGGAGTGGGCCCCTGGCCAAGCAGAGTGGGACCTGCAGCTGTGCGGCGTCGCGCTGTGTCTTGCTGCAGTCTGGACAGGATCTGGACAGCAGAGCCTTGTTTCTCCTTTGGATGCTAAAGGCGTTCAATGGCCCACATGGTCTCTTCAGCTCAGCCCTGCCAGTAACATGAGCTTAACAGAGCTGGAGAGCACTATTTTTTCAAGCGCCTATACAAACATGATTTGTTTTGTAATAACTCTTCTGTTCTGTTTTGAAGGGGTTGATGGCTCTGGGATCTGAGGAGCTCTGAGACAGCTCAGAGCAGCTCAAATTCCTCCCCACGTGCTTTCAATTAACATTTTCATTAAACACCCGTTCGAAGCCACTTCCAGCCAGAGCATGACAGCGCAACAGAGCTTGGCTTCGTGAAGCCACTCAGAGTCGATGACAAATCAAAAAGGGCCTGATTTGTCCTGTACCAGCCACACGTGGAAATTGGAGATAACTGCCAACAGAGGGAGTGAGGGTCCCTGCTCAGCTCCTCATTACCATCCAGACCAGAAAACAGCACCCAAGCCATGGGTGAGGGGGACCTGCTGCCTGTGCACTTGCTGGGAGAGGTATTGGCTGCAGTGGCAAATCCTCTTCCCTGGCCCAGCAGCCTCCTCCCAGGCCAAACCCCTGGTCCCACCAATGCCAAGGGCAACTCTCCAGTTGACTTCGCTGAGACTTGACCTTCAGTTAACCCAGCAAAGCAGAAAGGTTGGGAAAGCCATCTGGAAGGAAACACCACTACAGAATTGTCCAGACTGGTTTTTCTTAGAGACTCTCCATTGTATCTTCTCCCTCTAGTTTACTTAAACTATGGGCATCCAGGAATCCCCACCCCTGGCAGTGTACAAACTGCCTGTCTGCATCACATGAACAACCTTATATCCTCAGGGGTGATCAGTAAGGGTCCACAGCCTTCTGCTAGCAGGACTCCATATCTGTTTGCATGGCAGCAATGGTACCAGCTGGCTCTGAGCCAGACAGTTCCACATCCCAGACTTGGTACAAATATTTGTATTTCAGCCTGGGGCATAAAGATATGTTTCCATTTTCAGTCAAAACAATGAAACCTGGGATTGAAAGCCCTGTGAGGACTTGAGTACACACATAATGCTTAGTGCTCATCCTAGACTGCTGACCCCACCACAGACTCTTCCCCTTCATTAGATACCAAGAAATCTGAACCCCCTGGTGAAAGCTGGTAGCACTGGATCCCACCATGCAGGCAGCCCATCCACCTCTTTCTTCCCATCCTCCTTCCTGGTCAGAGTGTGCTGGGCACCACCACCTCACCGTGGTTTCTAACTTGGTGCTCGACACAGCCACAGTGCAGGACCAGGCAGCTCCTGTGACAGGATAAACTGGGAATGGCAAGGGCCTGTCTGCCAGCCTGGGAGTGGGATCCACAGTCATGTTTTACAGGGATAGCAGTGGGACCTTGGAATATTCTCCCTGCCTTGGTTCTGTGCCCAAACACACATGGTATTTGGGACTGTTCTACTAAATATCACCCAAGGGACCTATTCTTTAAAGATACCATAGAATCATGGAACCACTGATTGGTTTGAGTTGGAAGGGACCTTAAAGCTCATTTTGTTCCACCCCCCTGTCATGGGCAGGAACACCTTCCACTATCTCAGGTTGCTCCAAGCCTTGTCCAACCCAGCCTTGGGCACTTCCAGGGATGAGGCAGCCACAGCTGCTCTGGGCAACCTGTGCCAGGGCCTCACCACAGATCCAGGTACATGGATCTATAAATAGCAGTTCATTTCCCGTGTTTAAGATAAATTTAACAGACTTTAGCACCTACTTCTAGTTTGATGGTGACATTGCAGGGCAGACCTTTGCAAGAGTGACAACCCAGCATGGACCTCATCTCTGCCATGCTCTTGTATGGAAACCTTCATCCATGACCTGCTGAGCTTTGCATCAGTGGATGGCACCAGGCCAGGTTTCTTCATAATACAGATAATTTACTGAGTGTGCTGCTCATGGAGGAGCAGGAACAGCAGTGCTGGGACTAGGAGTAGGGAATATGAGAACACTTGGGGTCATAACACCCCCCAATACCCTGTCCCACCACATCACTCACCTGTGAACCACAGCACACATTCTAATCCTTTCCAGGACACTTCACCCTTCTCTGTGTCCTTCTCCTAGCAGCGTGGCCAGGCACTCAGTGGGATGGATTTCCATGACCTGGCACCTGGTGCACTTGATTTCCGATGCTGACACATTTTTGGAAATCAGCTGTGTTAAGGGAAAACACTGGGAGTCACATTAACCAATACCAGCAAGGTGACAGATCCTGTACAACTGCAAGCAGGAGCAATGACATTTGTGTGCATTTCTGTTGTGGTTTGGCTGTGGCTGGCTGCACATGGGGTTTTGGTGGAGAGAGGAATGCAGCTGGGTCCAGAGCAGCACACACAGCTTCTCCTGCCACAGCAAACAGCACTTTGATGGAGGAGCTGCCATGATCCTCTGCGGGATGGACAACCAGTTCCAATTTGGGATGTCCTGGGGGCTGAGACAGGTGGAAGGTGGGGAAACTGGTGAATGAGAGGCTGGACATGTGCCCACAGCCCACAGAGTCAGCTGTGTCCTGGGCTGTACCTTCAGCTCCGTTCAGGTGAGACCCCACCTGCAGAGCTGCCTCCAGATCTGGAGTCCTTGGCATAAGAAGGACATGGAACTGCTGGAACAACCCCAGAGAAGGCCACGAAGATACTCAGAGGGCTGGAGCCCCTCTGCTCTGGAGACAGGCTGGGAGAGCTGGGGGATTTCACCAGGAGAAGGCTCCAGGGAGACCTCAGAGCCCCTTCCAGGGCCTAAAGGGGCTCCAGGAGAGCTGGAGAGGGACTTGAAACAAGGGCCTGGAGGGACAGGACACAGGGAATGGTTTCCCACTGCCAGAGGGCAGGGTTAGATGGGATATTGGGAAGGAATTGTTCCCTGGGAGGGTGGGGAGGCCCTGGCACAGGGTGCCCAGAGAAGCTGTGGCTGCCCCTGGATCCCTGGAGTGTCCAAGGCCAGGTTTGATAGGGCTTGGATGAGCCTGGGATAGTGGAAGGTGTCCCTGCCCATGGCAGGGGGTGGAAGGAGGTGATCTTGAAGGCTCCTTCCAACCCAAACCATTCTGTGATTCTGTGAAGTCAAGGACTGCAGTCCATCCGTTTAAAAACTATCAAAGAAAGAAGAGCAGAGCCATAATTTGTTGCTATCTTCATGTGCAGATCAAATTAAAACACTTCAGGACAAGCACATTTGCATCTTCAAATGTCCTTTGAAGCCCGAAACAGCCAAGTGCACACTCAGCTTTAAACATATGGTTTATGATCTATGGCATTAAACTGGGGCTTGAAGGAATAGTGATATAAAAACATTGTCTTAACACATTATCTGTCGGGTTTTTCTTTTTTCTTCCCACCAAAAAGATGCTACTTTATCCATAATACAAATTTTCATAAAGGATTCTTGGTTTCAACAGAAGGTATCCTCCAAAATTCTTGAGTTAAAATAAAGTTGTAGATAGTCAGTGGTTTGTTTTAGTTTTTCAATAAAATTATTTTGGTTTAAAAAAAACGATCTGCTTTTCCTTTTTAAGTGGAAAAAAATAAAATAATGCACTACTGCTTCTTCATGAATTTGTATCTTTGTATTCTCAGTTCCTGTTTTCACAACACTTTATTTTTCAGGTTGCTTGGGAACAGAAGACTTCCCTGTGTCCCAGGAATTTTCTTGGGATGGAAAGAGCTGTTTCCTGCCTGGTCAGTACATGGGTTTGGAGAACCTCAAGCCAAAAAATCCTAGACACACCAAAGTCATCTGGAGCTTTCTGATCGTGCTAATGTTACCTGGAATCTCATCTCCTCCAGCCCAAGTGTCTTTGTGGTTGGGAAATTGCAATCTTGCTCTAAAATCCATGCTGTCCAGCCTGGTTCCACAGGGGAAGTGGTTTTGCCCACAGTGCACAGAGCAGACCACTGTGTGGTTTCCCAGGGAAGGCTGGGATCCTGAGCAAAGGCTCCTGGACACAAGCCTCAGGCCAAAGGTGTTTTGCTCAGCAGAGCTGCATCTTCTGTGGGCATCTCGGCAGGGGATGGAAAGTGTGGGCCCCCTGCAACCCCTCGTTCACCAGCATGAATCCCATCACACCACCTTGCAATTTTACAGCAAAGCTATTCATAAGCTCCGTGGGCAAACAGTCCCTGTCACTGCACAGGGTGGTACAGAGTTCCTACAGATGATAGAGAACTAACTGACTTAGTAATTGCATGTGCTGGGGTAGCCCTGCAATTCCTGTGGGGTTTTGGATGGCTGGGAGTCTTGCTCATGGTCTCACCTCCTGATTGAGGAAAGAAAGGCTTTCACTGCCTTCAACGGGGCAGCCTCGGGGCACTTCACCTCTGTGGCCCTGGCAGCAGCTCTTCAGCCATCCCCTATAACCAGAACTAAGGAAAGAAGTGTACCAGGAAAAAAAAAAAAAGAGGTGAGGAAAAAAGAAAAAACCTTCAAAGCAAACTAAAAAAACAAATCCCAAAAAACACCCTCACATCTCAGGCTCAGAGAGCAAACTTTGGGAAGCACAAACCTGGATTCATGTCAGATAAACTGAGCAACTCCCTTTGCATGGGAGAAAAGCAAATTAGATACTTCAGAATTGATGCCAACAAGCTCATGATTTTGGGGAGGAAATTCAGTGTCACAATTCGGGTTTATTTCTATGAATTCATATGATGTGAGCAGAATACCACTGAGGTATGACTCCTTTGGCAATGGAAATGAACACATTCCTGTTAAGCTGCATGGAAGTACTCTGGTTTTCCCCTGCTGATTCTGGACCTGGACCTACCTCCAAGTGAAGGGAGAAGACCTGTTTGTTCACCTGGACAGGTTCAAACTTTGCTTCACTGTGTCCAGGAGCAAAACCCAATACACTGATCTGCATTTATATGCTGTTAGTGATGAAATGACAACGACAAAGAGACAAAAATCGTCAGAAAATATGAATTGTTCTGCATCATCATCTCCTGGTGCTCCATAGCACCTGGAAGAGCAGAATGTCCCCTGCCTCCAAGGGAAGCTGGGAAATGCATCCCCCTGTGGTGTCCACTGCTGCCCTCAAACCCTGCTTCTTACCACCTCCCAGATGAGCACTGCTCATACCTACCCCAGCCCAGATGGGATTTTTACAGATGCATATCTCCAGGGTGTAGGATTGTCCAGGGAGAGTTGGTACGGAACCCAGGTAGGGCTGCTGTGGGCAGGATGTTGGGGTGGTGTCAGTGTTGTCCAGTGGGACCCAGGTGGTGACAGTGTCTCTATAGTGGGCCACTGCTGAGGCAACAACCCAGTCCTTGGGCCAGTTCTGGGCCCCTCATGACAGAAAGGACATTGAGGGACTGGAGTGTGTTCAGAGTAGGGAACAGACCTGGGGAAGGGAGCACCAGGAGCAGCTGAGGGAGCTGGGCAAGGGGCTCAGCCTGGAGAAAAGGAGGCTCAGGGAGGACTTTCTGGCTCAGCACAACTCCCTGACAGGAGGGGGCAGCCAGGTGGGGGTTGGGCTCTGCTCCCAGGGAACAGGGACAAGAGGAGAGAAAACGGCCTCAAATTGCAGCAAGGGAGTTTCAGATTGGATATTGGAAAGATTTCCTCGTGGAAAGAGTGGTCAGGCACTGGCACAGGCTGCCCAGGGCAGTGGTGGAGTCACCACCCTTGGATACATTTAAAAGGCATGTGGATGTGGCACTTGGGAGCATGGGTCAGTGGTGCCTTTGGAACTGCTGGATTAATGGTTGGACTCCATGATCTTAGGGCGATTTTCCAACCTGAATGATTCCCTGATTCTGTTATCCCAGTGCAGAAGAGTTAGCAAGCACTAAAGGTGCTCACCTGGGCTCAGGTGGGTGCAAGGCACAAAGGTGAGGTGCATGTACAGGTATCTCTGTGCCTGGACACTGGCAGTGCCCATGTCTGGCAGTGCTGGGGACACGCAGGGACTGTTGTGTCTGTGCCGGGTGACACAGGCCTATGCCAGCCCTCCAGGATTCTCACCTGCTTTCCTCATTAAATACTGCGGAAAAGGGATGCTACAAGCAAAATGATGCCTCTTCCAACTGCCATGGTGCGAGAGCAAGGCTGAGCTCAGGGACTTTGGGGATTCTCCTCCCTCATCTGTGCCATGGTGCACATGCCAGAGTGAGTGCCAGATCCCCGCTTAGAAAACCCTTCACCAACCCTCTGCACCAATGAAAGGAGACCTACCAGGGCTAACTCTGATTCCTGGTGTTGCTGGGGTTGGGTGCCCTGGCTGCCCCTCACCCAACACCTCGTCACACCACCTCAAACAGCCACTGTGGCTCCCACAGCCCCAGCACTGAGATGGCAGCCTTAAAAACTGCCAGACAGAGCCTGTTGCCTTCTATTCTCTTTCCTTGACTATGGGGAAGGGCAGGAGAGCATCTGAAGGCTCTACAACCTGTTCAGAAAGAAAACATTGGTATGTGCTCATGAAACCACCCAGGGAGAGAAGGAAAATATCGAAAGAGGCAATCACCTTGCAAGTGCCATTCTTCAACGAATGTAGTGCAACAGAGGCCACAAAGATGATGAGGGATCTGGAGCACCTCCTTATGAGGAGAGACTGTGGGGTCTGGGCCTGGTTAGTCTGAGAGGGGATCCCATCAACCCATACAAATATCTCCAAGGCAGGAGTCAAGAGGAAGGTGCCAGACTCTTTAGTGAAGCTCAGCGACAGGAGGAGTAATGACCATAAACAAAACCACAGGAAGTTCCACCTCAACATTAGGAAGAACTTCTTTCCATGGAGGGTGACAGAATACTGGAACAGCTGCCCAGGGAGGGTGCGGTGTTTCCCCTCTCTCAAGACATTCAAAACCCACCTGGATGCATTCCTGTGTCACCTGCTCCAGGTGACACTGCCTAGGCAGGGGGTTGGACTGCATGATCTCCAGAGGTCTCTCCCAATCCCAAATCTTCTGTGATTCTGTGAGGAGCGTGTTGCATCAGGACATCACACGTCCCCACATCCCTGGGGCTTCCTACAGCAGCTGTGCAACTCCTGCCCTTCCCACTTTGCATCCAACTCTGCTCCTCCCCAGGCCCCTGCTCCCTCCCTCTCCCAGGCAAGGGGAGGAGGTCCCATGCTGTTCCCTGCAGCCAAGTGATCCAAGATGCTCTGTGGCCAGAGCAGCTCCTGCAGAAAAGCTTGGCATGGCCAGTGAGACCCTTCCAGGGGCAGAGCTCTGCACAGAGGTGTGGGCAGCCAGCTCCCAGCTGCAGAGGGTCCCAGTTCCAGCTCCATACATTGTCCCAGGTCCACCCCAAAGACCAGCACCTGGCTTTGGGTCATGGCTCCTTCTCTCTTGATGGAACAGGGCTTCTAGGATGGCAGAACAAATTCTTAAGCAAAGGGGAGGCCTTTTCCCCCTCTGGGGTCAAATAAAAGGGCATCAGGAATTGCACGGCTCCCTGCTGAGGAGCATCAGGGATGCAGATGTAGCTTTCTGCACATAGCCCTGATCTAACATTGAATTCACTCTGTGACTTCCAAAAAGCCACTTAGTTTTCCACCAGTTGTGTCTTCCCTCTGCCTTGCCTCAGGCTCTCAGCATCAGTAGGTGACACATGTAAAGGGAAGGGCCACCCTGCAGCTCCTGCCTCTTTGGGATGTCAATGCCTGTGGATGCCCAACAATGACAAACACCATGGGAACCTCTACACTCACCAACCCACTTCTTCCTTGACCTGAGAGAGTGGGATTGGTTTTGAGTCATAAGACAAGCAAAGGAGAGAAGAGATGGGAGAAGTGCCTTTTAAAATATTCCTTTGTTGCTCGCCTCCACATCCCATGGTGGTGCCTGCAGTGACGTCAATGCGGTGCTGGTTGATTTGCACCAGCTGAGGGGCTGGCACAGGATCCTCCCCTCCACAGTTGCTCTGACGTGGGGCAGGAAGGGTTCGTGCTGGGATATATTCCTGCCCGTGCCACACTGGTTGCAAGGCAAGGAATGAGGAACCTCTGCGGAGTGACAGCCGAGCCATGTGGCTGCCCACAGAGCCCCTCCTGCACCCTGGCACCCAGCGACAGGGGGCTGCTGCTCAGCCCTGATCCCTCCATGCCAAGGGAAGAGCAGCGAGGTGGCTGCTGCAGGGGCATCAGCACTGGGAGCCTCACCTTGCAAGGAGTGCCAGACTGGCACCTTGCTCGCAGTGTTTGTGCCAGCTGTGACACAGCTGTGAGCTCTCGCTGCCATCCCTGCTCCTCTCCTGGTGTTCTTCCCTCAGTGGAGGCTGCAGGACCAGACCAAAGCATCCAGTCCTACAGCTCTGGGGTTCCACCACCCTGTGGAGGTGATGCCTTGGCACGCCCAAGCTTATCTTGCTGCCTTACAGAGCATTGAAGCCCAGAGGAGCAGTTTTGACTTGTACTTTGCTCCCACACATGTGATCTGTGTGTTAATGTAGCACTGCACAGTGTGGAAAACATCCCACTAAACACTCCTGGGAAAAAGAAGCCTAATCCTTGGAATCAGGGCTGGTTTGGGAGATGGATGATGGAGTGCTATACACCAAGCCACAAGAAGGACAAGTGATACGCGGTCAGCAGCAGTCGTCTTTACTATGGACCACAGGAGATCAGAAAAGTAACCTTGTTAACAGGAGACTTAGTGGCTAACAAAACATCATGCTGTAGAACGTACAAGAGAAGCACAATCACCAGAACAAAACAGCACCCAGGGGGACGGGGAAGCCCAGGGGGTTGCAGGAGATGCCCTATAGCAAATCTGTAGTGTGGTATTGACACGTCTGCGAGTGCAGGGGGCTGGCTGCATGGGTTTCTCTGGTCTTGGACACAAGTCAAATGGTCTTCGCCTTAACCCAACTCCAGTGGCTCTGGCACAATGATTACTGACTTTTTTTCAGAATAAAAATACAAATATAATTTTGTTCCAAGAACGGTGTGCAAGAATCATTTCTTCAGGTGCAGTGAAAGGAGGGCAGATAGGAAAACACCCTTCCCAGAGCTGTCCTTGTGGCTCGTGCCCTCTCCTCACTGACACCACAGCCCTCCCCAGCAATCCTCTGTGGCTTTGCCTTCAGTGAATCCCAAACAAGGTTTTTCAGAAAAAAAAGAAAGGGAAAAAAAAGTATTGCTGCTTCTTCTTGCAATATTTTTCCTCTCTCTCTCTCCCCCCTCTTCCTCCTTAAAAATGTTTACTTTCAAAAATTCCATTCCTGCAGAGATTCCTCCTGAGCTCTGAGGTCTCCGCACTCCACCCTCCTCTTCTCCAGTCAGAAAAACTGAGTCTTGATGTCTCTTTGGTTAAAAAAAAAATTTAAGAAATAGCACAAACAAGTAACACACAAGCCAGTATGATCCCATTCCACCCTGCGGACGCCTGATGAGAGGGTGTCTGTGGAAGAAGGAAGCATCAGAGACGAGCTGTCTCCGTTCTGTCCCGTCAGCTCTGCGCCTCTCATACGGTGGTCGCTGGCCCGTACTGGAGCACCAGAGGGGACGTCTCCTTGATGCGGACATAGAACCGCCCCTCGGGCTGGCTGGTGTGGAGGGATAGGGGCAAGAAGTCATCGGGGAGCCACCGCTCTCTCTCGTCAGCAGCAAACACCAGTCCAAAGTGCTCCAGCTGCTCCTCGCCGTAGCAGATGGCGGCCGAGCCACCCAGCACGTCCCGCGAGATGTCGTTCATCTCCAGCACCACCAACTTCACCACCTCCCTGGCAGGCGTCTGGCTGGTGATGTGCAGCTGAGGAGAGAGAGGCGGAAGAGATGGATGGTAAGAGGGAGGAAATGAGGAGGAACAGGGGCCAGAGGCAGCACAAGGAATAGTGAGGGTGGAGGAACAGCTGCCCCAGAGATGCCTGTGAGCAGGTGGCAGCAGCCTGGCATAGAGCCTTGGGCCCGGGGAATGCCCAAGGAGTGCCCCGGCATGCCAGGGCCCAAACTCATGGACTGCTCTCCTGCCTCCACTCCTCTCTCCAACCCCTTGCCACTCTCCCCTCAGTGGAACATGTGTTACCTACAGCTCCACTGAGGCCACCCCATCATCTCATCACCTGTAGCTGGAGAGGGACAGTCCCTGTCCTGCTCATGGTGCCATGGAGGGTTCTGTGTGAAGTCCCTCTTGTAAGCAGAGTCCAGACCCTCAGACCAGCTGGACCACAACAGCTCTGCCAAATGAGAACTGAAACCTCTTTGGAATATGGCGCTAAATTTCATCCTGTGCACAAGCTTGGGGTTTTCCCACCAACAGCTACCCTTGCTCTCCACTTCCCCGGGACATCCCTCTGAATCCCAAATCCTGTCAAGAAAATGAGCTCATAAGGGCCCTGACTGCTAACGCTGGGAGCTGCTGCTTGGCTTCAAAGGCCCAAAGGCAGGACATCCATCCTCATCCAGGCAAGGCAGCGTTTCCTTTGGCACATCTGTGAGGGCTTGCCAAGTGCCAGGAGTGCTGCCCTGGCAGAGTGGTCCCAGCCCTGGGCCCACGTGAGCGCTGCCAGCCCTGAAGAGCCATGGCAGGGCTCAGCTGATTTACACCAGCCGAGGAGCCATGCCTTTGAACTCGCCTTTCTTTGAGGAGAACATTGTAAAATGCTTTCAAGCAGGCGTGTCCAGAGCTTTGCAACTTCAAAAGCCACATGGGCAGCCTGCCAAGAAACCAAGGGCTGCACTTCAATTCCATAGAAATCTATGGGCATTCCTCAAATGGAAAATTATCCAGCAAGGCAGAGTTGTCTCTGCTAGGATGTCCCGGCTGGGTGCAGAGACACTGGCTATCAAACCTCCCCAGCAATAAACCAATCAGCCTGTTGGCTCTGTTCTTCTTCTGCCATTCCTTTAGGGTTGCTTTCAACCCAAACCAGTCCATGATTTAATGATTTTCTGCTCCATCATCCTCAGTCCTGGGCACCAGGAATGTCTCGGAAGGGAAATTTCAACAGGGGTAGGATCTCCATGGCTGGGACCAAAGCCAGAGGGGGACCTGCCCAAGATGTGTGTCCTGGGGGATGTCCTCCATGGGGGATCCCACCTGGAGCAGGTGTGAGTGATCAGAGCTGGGGTGTCAGCTCTCAGCAGCAAAGCCTTCATGGGGAGAAGTCAGGTCACACAGCCGCTCCAGCACAGCCTGAAGGAGCATGGAAGGAGCTCTGCCTACTGGAACTGGAGTGGGTTCTGCCACTGGAGTTTCCACAGGCTGGAGACAAAAGGCTCGTTCTCTCTCTTCCCTAATGGGGAAGGCTGGAGCAGAGATCACACACCTGGCAAGGGGAGGCTGTAGGAGGAGCATGGCCAGGGCAGGGGTGACAGCTGAATTTTGGCTGGGAAGGATGATGTGTTTGAATACCAGGACATGGCAAGGGAAACCCACCAGTGTGTCTTTTGATCTGCCTACCCACACTGGGTGGCACCAACCTACTGTCACCTGGTGAACCACAGACCAAGAGCTGAACTTTGGCCCCACTGCCTTGTCCTCAAAACTCACAATGTGCGACCTTGGCTTGCTCCTTCTGCAGCAGTGGTCATTGCTCCTGCAGAGACACCCTGCCAGAAGCCTCATCACTACAGCAGGGACAGAGGGAGTCAGGGCAGGAGTGCCGTGGGTCTCCAGGGGACCTCACCCCTGAGATGGTGGAGGATGGGGAGGGCAATGCCAGGTATGGGCAACATGAGCCCGGCTGCCTATGTCCCCATCCTGCCAGCCCTGTCCCTCCGGGCACAGCAGAGAAGCTCCACCCCCTGTTACAGGCTCTAGTACCTTGACACTGGTCTCTTTGGAGAGTCCCGTTTCGTACTGAGGGCAGACCCTCAAGGTGACAGAGCCTGGCTTCTTCCCTTGGTCGGTCAAATCCCCGGGCTGCTCTGGCTGCTGCTCTGGCAAATTCTGAGTCCACTCATCCGAGCGCATCTGGCAGATGGACTCTGAGCCCTGTCCGTCCCGGCGGCACTCAGGGCTGGGTGTTGAGCCAGTCCCCAGCTTGAGCTGGCCACAGTGGCCCGCGGTCCTGCTCTCCATCGGGGAGCCGTCCACGGAGCCGGGGCAGGACTTTCTGAGGGTGGGGCAGTGGGGCTTGGGGAAGTCCAGGCTGCTGGTCCGGACGCAGTACGCCTGGCGCTTCTCCGTGATGCGTAGCAGCTCAATCTGCCGGCTGGGCAGGACAAAGTCGCTGTCATAGAGCTCGGGTGGTGGCCGGGGCTCCTCTGGCGGTGGCGGCACTGGGGGTGGAGTCTTGAGCTCGTGGCTCTGCAGGACATCTGGGGCACTGTCCCGCAGGGTGCGGGCCACCCTCCGGCTGCGGCACTCGGGCCCTGAGGAGGAGTACACCAGGTCGAGCTCCTTTGGGCTCTGCGCCCGGCTGGAGTCGTAGTCACTGTCGGTGGCCAGGAACACCTCTGAGGAGCCTTCCTCATCCGACAGCCCATGTGAGTCTGTGAGGGGTGAGAGAAGCAAAGAGGGACTCAGCCTGAGTGTGGACAGCCCCCGCTGAGGTGGAACCCAAGGAAGCCTCTAAGGTTTTCCCCCTTGTCACACACCTGAGCTGTGCTCCCCACAGCACAGGCAGAGCAGCTCCTGCCCGGGTGGAGACCGACTGCCCTGCTTGTACGCGTGGCTCCAGCCCTGCTGGCACCTCGGGTGCAGCCACCCCTGACCCACGGAACACAGGCAGCCCCTGAGCCCACCGAGCAGGAGCTTGGCACAGTCAGATCCTTACCAGAGTTGAGCTTGCGGCTGGTCTCTGGTGAGGGCACCGGGGATGGAAGGTAGTCAAGGTGGGACGAGGAGGATCGGGTTTTCTCCTTCACTGGCTCCCCAGCATCGCTGAGGAAGCCACTGAGAGAGACCCCACAGGAGGGCTGCTTGTAGCGGGCATGCTGTAGGGCATCCATGATCCAGCGCATCTCCCGCCAGATCTCCTCCATTTGCTGCCAACAGAGGAAACGGAGGAGCCCTTTCACACAGCAAACAACAGCAACAAGAAAGTCCCATCGGAAAACACGGGCTCTGTACACACACCTCTCCCAAGAGCTTTGGGGGAATCCCTGAGCTGGGAAATGTGAAGAAAGTGCTCTCAGGTAGGAGGAGGATGCAGCTGCTGGCTCAGTAGGGGTGCTGGGGACAGGGGTAATGTGGGATGCTCTTTTGCAAGTCCATCCCAAAATGTACTTGCAGGCCTTTTTCTAGCAAAGAGAGCACATGCACAGCAGAAGCCTTGGACTCTCTCCTTGGGATTTTTAATCTGATCATTGCAGTAAGAAGTTGCTAGATAAAGCAACTGCAGCCTGGAGAAGAGAAGGCTCCAGGGAAACCTCAGAGCCCCTTCCAATGCCTAAAAGGAGCTCCAAGAGAGCTGGAGAGGGACTCGGGAAAAGGGCCTGGAGGGACAGGACAAGGGGCTGGAGTGACAGGACAAGGGTGAATGGCTTCCCACTGGCAGAGGGCAGGGATAGATGGGATATTGGGAAGGAATTGTTCCCTGGGAGGGTGGGGAGGCCCTGGCACAGAGTGCCCAGAGAAGCTGTGGCTGCCCCTGGGTTGCTGGCAATGTCCAAGGCCAGGTTTGACAGGTCTTGGATGAGCCTGGGATAGTGGAAGGTGGAACTGGATGAGGTTTAATGTCTGTTCCAACTCAAACCATTCCATGAATCTATGAAAGCCTGGCCTGCTGCTGCCCATCAGCCACATCAGAGAACCCCCCCAGGGCCACCAAGACCAGGGAACAGCCCTGGGCCAGATGCTGCTGCCTGAGTGTCCTGGCAGGTCAGGAACACTTTTGAGCCTGGCTCCCACCCCTTACCTGGATGTAGTCTTGAACCTGCTGGTGCCTCTGCTTGGCAGTGGAGAGCTCGGCATCTGAGAAAGCCTCCCTGAGGCTCTGCTGGGAGAGGAGTGACTCCAGCTCCAGCAGGGCGGACACCTGGCAGTACTGAGTGATGAACTCCCGGTCGTATGTGAAGAAGTGGACTGGGGAGAGGAAAAACATGAGATCCCGTGCTGTGGATGCTCTACAGGTTCCTCCCTATCACTAAGTGACAAAGAGGCAACACTGTCCATTAGTCCACCCTCAGCAGACAGCCCTCACTACACTACTCCATCCCTCCTCTCCAGGGGTTGAGAGAACTCGAGCCACCCCACAGTCCAGCCCAGCTCTCAGGAGGCCTCAGAGGACTAGGGGACCAGCAGGGTTGGGTTTTGGCATTCCCTCTCCTCACCCAGCTCAAAGATCTGCAGTGGAAGTGTGAGGAAACCGGAGAGAGGGGTGTAGGGGTTGTTCTGGCCTGGAGCAGTGCAGACGTCATCTGATGGAGGCAGCAGCAGCAGGAAGGAGACCTGATCCCCAAAGTCCAGCACCTCTTGGCTGTACAGACGGAAATCTTTGGCCTGCAAGAAGAGAGTGCAGGTAACAGCTGCACCCATCACGTGGTGGGCCCTCTGCCCTGTCCTCATGCACAGAGTAGCCCTCAGGGACCACCCGCAGCCAGGGGACACTGCAGCTTCAGCACACAACCAGAGGCTCCTTGCTTCCGGCATAATCTGCATAATCTCATCACTTCTTCTCTAATTTTTCTTAAAAGTCTCAAAACTTCTGGTCAAAGTCACCATGGCAGGGTCTCAGAGAAGTGCCACCAGCAATGGCTCAGCAGTGTGCAGGGAGTTGCCCTCCTCGCTGCCCAGCCAGGAGCATATGTCTGTCATTGGGGCTGGTGCAAGTATCTTCCCAGCAGATACTTGGCATGGTAGAAGAAGGTTTCTCCCCATGCAGTCTGGCCCCAGGGGCTGCAGCTCCAGCCCAGCACTGGCCAGGTACCAGCCTGCTTTGCAAGGGCAGAGTTGGGCTGGTCTTGTGCTGCCCAGGACCAGTACTGGCAGCAGTAACAAACCCAGATTCACTGTTGTTGCTTTGGGGGTACAGTGTGGGAAGGACAAACCGCTCCTGTGGACACTGTCCCTGGGCAGGCAGACCCACCACTCACCTTCTGTTTGCACAGGACTAAAATCTGGCGGCCCCAGTGCCACAAGGAGGGCTGGGCATGCAGTTCCCTGCGTGCTGCAACCACCAGCCCTGTGCTCACAGCCCAGTCCCTTCCCTCCATCCCCGACCTTGGCTCCTGCCTCTACCTCTTGCAACGGGATGTTCACCAGGGTCATCAGCTCCTTGATGGCCACTTGGAGCTCCTGAAACAATGGGTTCTGGGACCTGTCAGCCTCTAGCTCTGTGGGAACAGGCTCCTCCACGCTGGCCATCTTCTGCAGCCACTCCCACTCCTCCCTGCAGAAGGCCAGAGACAGACAGATGAAGGAGTGAGCACCTCAGGTGGATGTGAACTCAGTTTCTCTGAGAGCTGTGTTTGCTTGGCTGTTCCTCTCCCAGACAGTGCAGCATCCCCAGAGATGTGGGAGAGGTGACGATAGAGAGGAAACTTGGTTTGCTCCAGGCTGAATCAGAATCACAGAATCACAGAATATGACGGGCTGGATGGTGTTGGGGAAGATGAAATAGGGAAGTCTTACAAATATGATAACCCAGCAAAAGATGCTGAGAATATGGAAACTATAAGCGAAACTGAAATGAAGACAAGCTTTGAGATACCAAACCCCAGTTAGTGAACAACTGGAAAACAATGGCATGGCCAACTGAAGGTAATCCCCCTTTTGACTGAACAATACCCTCTGCTTGCAGACAGGTCCAAGGGTCAGAGCAGACCCTGCCAACTTGGCAGAGGGTCCAAAAAGCAGTTTTTAGGGTTTAAAATATAATGTCATATAGTAATACAGTGGTTCTTATAGGCTGTATGCAAGTGTTGTAGGATTTGTAGCTTGTTTTAGATTGGTTAATGAAAATCAGAATATTCAGCACAGAAGATGACTTATTGTTTTGTATATGGCAACCACAGTCTCTTCATGCTCTTCACTCTCTGCTCTTCGCTCTTCTCTCTTAGCTCTTAGCTCTCTTAGCTCTCTGCTCTCTCTGCTCTCTTGCCTCTTCTCTCTTTGGTTCTTCATTCTCCTACACTCTCTCCCTCTCTTGCTTGTTTTCTTACTTCTCTGACCTGCTCCAGGCTGCGTCTGGCAGCCCTTAGCAGGTCCCCTACACCCACACCCTTTTACAATAAACCTCATGCTCTAAGACCTGACTGCAGAGATCTCTCGTCTCCGTCCCAACCGTCCGAAACTGAACTGACAATTCTACAGGATGAGACCCACAAGGATTGTCGAGTTCAGCCCTGACCCCACACAGGACACCCTACCAATCCCAGCATGTGCCTGAGAGCGTTGCATGGCAGGGATAAGAGGGAATATTACACTGCTGCTGAAGCAGGAGGTGATGGATGCTGTTACCCTGGATGGGACAGAGCAGCCTGGCTGTCTTGGCTGAGCAGCCCTGCAAATCCCACCTGGAGATGTTGGGGTTGGAACGAATCTTGACGTGGCACAGGATGTTGGGGAGCTGCTCTGGCACCAGCACTCGGATCTGATCCACGGCACTGCACAGCTTCAAGTAGCCCAGGTAGAGGCCCGGGGAGAGGGCATGGCTGCTCCGCTGGTGGTAAGCCAGCTTGTCCTGGGGACAAAGGCACTGCTGGACTCAGCAAGTCTTCATGGCAGGGCTCATGCTGCTGCCGTGGCACACCCAGCCCAGCTGGAGAAGGGGAGCGGCATAGGAAGACAACCCAGTGCTGCCAGGGTGAATCTGGCACCAACCTGATGCCTCCCCTTGAAACAACAGGATTTTTGGAGGCTGGCTGGGCTCTGCCCCCTTTCTGCTGTGACCTTTCCAGGTGGAGGGGGAGCAGGGAGCACTGGTGGTTCCCAGGGGAGCCCACTGCAATTCCTGCCCAAACAGCCCCAACACACACCTGGATGGAGATGAGCAGTGTGTCCAGAGCCGTGGGCTCCTCCGGGGAGGATACAGACTTGCGGCTGGTCTGCAGCTTGCAGATGGGAACCCAGCGCACGCTCTCGAAGGTCTGGTTGGTCTTCACCTCCTTCAGGGTGACGATGAGGATGTTGCCCTGTTTGTCTTTGATGGGCTCGAAGAAGACCTGCCCCAGATCCTGGATGCCCAGGAGCCCCTGTGTGACAGGGTGGGAAGGCAGGGGAAAGCAGAGGGTCAGGGGACATCCTGGAGTCACAGTGGGTCTGGGCTGCTGGAAACCAGTCTGCCCAGATAAGCACCCTGATGGTCCCCAGCCCCTCTGCATGAGACTGCCATGGCACCTGGCACCTAGTCCCACAGCTGGAGTCCCGACAGGGAGGATGAGGCAGGACCAGCAGATCCTGGGTTTATCCTGGCTGTGGTACATCTGCACACTGCTCCCAAGGGAGCAGCCACTCCAGACACTCGGCCCCCAGTGTCCCACTTAAAGTGTTTGTTTCTCACCCAGGCTGACCCTCACCTGCATCTGCGAGATGGCCAGCAGCATCTTGAAGCGCGTCTGCAGGATGCAGGAGCAGGAGGACTGGGACACGGTGACACACTGCCGCAGCCACAGGATCTCGTCCCACATACATGACACCTGCACACACCAAGAAGTGTCACCACTGCTGCAGCTGGGTCACACCAGGGCATTTTGGGGAATTCGTTTGCCTCTCTGTTTAAGTTGGGTTAGGAATGTGTGTGGGCATGCAGCACCTCTCAGCAGGGGTGCAAATAAACCCCTGTGCCACAGGCACTGAGATGCCTCCAGAGTCTGTACCCGAGGGCAGCCCTGAGCCATATCCACTCAGACATCCATCTTCATCTAGGACTGAAACCTAACATTTGAATGCAAGTTGGCCAAGCTGGGGAGGGAGAAGGCGGCACTCTCCACCAGTAGATAAGGACCACCCAGCAAACAGTTTTGGCCCTGAGCTGCCCACATGCCCTTTCCCTAAGTCTGTTGACATTGGAGGAGCTGGCAGCAGCTCCCTGTGCATCCTACAACAGAGGCAGACGTGCATGGCAGGATGCTGAGGGGAAGCACTTCAACAGCCACTGACATCCCAGTGGAGAGGGAGTGCCCACCCATCCTGGCACACAGCCTGCCCAGTGTGGCACTGGTCTGTCACCCATCTTTGGGCTTCCAGGGGTCAGGATGACATGCCATTCGCTGGAAGTTTCCTGGTCCATGCTGAACCCCAGCAAGCAGCAAGTCTGTGGGCTGCCTGCACTGCCCAGCTCCAGTGTCCAGGCTGGAGGGGCAGCAGTGGTGCCTGATGCTTGCCTGGGTCACCCTGGCACTCCTGGCCCTCTGCCCAAGCACAGGGTCCCTACACCACCCACCTTGGTGAGCCAGAGGAAATCCTGCATGAGCAGGCAGGAGTAGGTGTCATCAATCTCCACCACGGGGATCTGGTCTTCATGGGTCACCAGGATGTTGTCATCCTTGTAGAAGATGGCTATCAGGTAGAGGCCCCTGCATAGGAGGCAAGTTTTCAGTGCCATCCCCAGCTGCCAGCTCCATCTCCCAAAGGGTGTCTTTCCTGAGGGAAGAGGAGATGCCCTGCCCCAGGTCTCCACTTCTCACCCACAGCCCATGGCAGAAGAGGCTGGTGGCTGGTACGGGAGCAGGAACAGGAACCCAACGTGTCACAGTGGACACCATGGCCAATGACCCTGCAGCACATGGGACAGAGATGGGCCAGACTGTGCAGGGGGCACTCTGGGTCTGGAAAAGGTGGGCTGCCACCCTTAGAGGTGGTGCATGGACCAGGGCACCAGCACAGCTTAGCCAGGCCAGATGGAGACACCAAGAGAACCTTTGATCTCTGGGCCATGGGACTCATCTCCACTGACTCTGCCAGCTCACTCCCAGTATGGATCTGCTCTGAGCACCCCCAGCCCCCCGTGTGCAGGCACTGCTCTCAGGATGGGCAACTCTGTGGCTCTCCTGGGACAGGGGCTCTCACCAACCCCATGCACCAGCCTCTCACCGCTTCAGTGTCTTGAGAAACTTGCTGCCAGAGTGGAAGAGGTGCTTGAGGCTCTTGGAGACTGAATGCTTTCTGCTCTGGGGCTGGTTCTTGCAGGGCTCTGTGGAGCAGAGAGCAGAGGATGCTGCAGCAGGAGATGAAGAGCTGATGCCAACTCATGGGGAAGGCTCTGCCAAGGTTTCCACTGGCTGAGCTGTCTCCCTGCTCTGCTCATCCATGGCACAGACCCACCTGCACCACCCCAGCTCTGTGGATCACATGAAAACCCTGGGGGACTCAGCTGCCCTCCCACCCCCAGCCTCCCTGGAGCACCGTGCTGTGAGCTCACCATGGCAGATGCAGTGCTGGTGGACAGTCTTCACCTGGCCCAACAGATGGTCCAGAGCTTCGGCCTGTCCCCTCCGCCGCGGCGCCCGGCCGTCATACTCCCGCCAGTCTGTGGGGACAGACCAGCGTCACCACCCTTGGCCTGGGGGAAAAGGGGCTCTAATCCCCTCTGCCCACATCATCTGGGTGTCCCCCATGGACAGCATGGCAGCAGCTGTGGGTGCTGGGCACCTCTGGTGTGCTGGGAGATCCCCAATTTTGTGCCACTCTTCCCAGGAACACCCAGCTTTGCACAGCAGGCCGTGGCCACCAGCCTCCCCACAGCATGGCAGGGACACACCAGAGGGAAGGAACAAGGTTCTGTCTGTTGCTGCTGCACTTCACTAGCCTTAAAAAATAGAATTCTTTCCAGTCGCTTCCTCCAGGTTTTCCCCAGTCACTCCAGATGAGCACTGGGAGCTGGGCTTACCTCGACAAAGGCTTGAATAAACTCCCGCCAGCTCCACCCGATGTGGGACGGCAGCAGGACCATGAGCAGGGCCAGGGACCTGCCGGCTCTTCTCCCTCAATTTTATATTAATTGCTTTAAACACCCACTGTGCCCTGCCCACTGCTGTTTTCCATGGAAAGTTCAGATCTGTTAACTTTGGCTAGAACTTGCCGCTATTTTTAGTAGCTTTAAAAACACCCAGGGAGGTGCCTGACTATATTCTGCCGGGCCAGGGAGGGATCTCTACTGAAGGGAGAAAAATTACTGGCAATAAAAATAAATAAACCCCACTCCTGTCTGATTCACTTCAGCCACACTCAATTGATGCCACCTGGATCTTGGTCACAGGGAATGTGATCTGTGTGAGGTGGCAAATGGGCTTTAAAGTGGGTGAAAACATAACAGGGACATGATAAAGCCAGGGTAGTGGACTGCTGTGCCCTTGCTATGTGCATTCCTAGACATGCAAATGGATTTTTGGTGATTTCAGTGCTCTATGGATCTGCAGCCAGAGCGGTGCATGGTGCTGCACATCTCTGACCCAACACTGTTCACCTCCACCTGTCCCCGGTGCCCTCACTGCTCCTGGGAGCAGCACCTCTGTTCCCTGGCTGCCTGCAGCATGGTGGTTCAGGATGTGCTTCCATGGCCTGATCCTTGGGACAAGCTCAGTCTCCCATGGGGCTGCTCCTTACTCATTCACAGCACTAATCCCATGGGACACCACAGAGGCACCTGTTTTGGGACTGGAGACAAGGGGCCAGGGGCGATTCTGGAGCCCCCTCAGTCCTGCTCCTTCCAGCTCAGTCCTCCTGGCCCTTCTCCATGCAGCACCCTGGGGTGCCTGGTGTGACACTGGGTGGCTGTTTCTGACACTTTTCCTGGGGCCAGCATGGGGAGGAGAGTGCTGACAGCCCAGAGCTGGTCTCTGTTGGGTCTCATGACCCCTATCCCAGCTCCATGCCAGGGAATGCAGGTCCTCAGGTCTGGGCTGGATGGGAGAGACCATGTGGTGGTGCAGAGTGGGAGTCCACTGCCACCCAGGACCGGGACACTCTTGAGTCTTGGCTCTTAGCCACCTCCTAACTTCCTCCTTGGGATGAGCTGATCCAGGTGGCCTGAAATGGCTCAGCCTTTCCCAGGCAGCAGGGATAATTAAAGGCTGAAAAATCACTATTTGGCAAAGCACCTGTTGGCTGGAGGCAGCATCCCAGACCCCCAGGCACAGCCTCCCTGCCTGGCCTGAGACTCCAAATTCTGGCTCTGCCCCTGGGTCCACTCGGTCCCATCCCAGCAGTGGGAGCGACCCCTGGATGGCACAGGGAGCTGACCTGTCCCCCACCTACCCTGTGCTGGCTCCTGTGGGAGTGTTCCTGGGGGTACTCACTGGAAGGGATGGCGAAGGGGGGCGTGGAGGCTTGTGGGGGACCCCAGCCCTTCATGTTGTAGGCAGACACCCGGACGTGGTACGCCGTGCCCTGCAAGGAGAGCAGCACACTCAGCACGGCTTGGCAGGCAAGGCAAGGAGGATTCCCCTCAGCCCACTGCTCCAGTACACCACGAGGAGCACTCAGCTGGGAGCCTACAGCCTGGATCACTGGCTCTTACCTCCCCTCCTGTACAAAATCCTTGTTATGAGACACTAGAGAATCCCTGTGACCCTGCTAGGTGGGTTTGGGGCACACAGAGGAAGGACTGGACATTGCAAGTGTCCCTCACCAGAGATGCTCCAGCCCCAAAGACTCAGTGCTTCTGTGGACTGGGGTGCTGGTGAACCCCTGGGACATGTAAGGATTCAGCCCTGGAGACAGGCAGCTGGCCCAATACTGTCAAGGGCTTGTAGCACAGTGATAGTGAATAAAGTCTCTGATTAAAGCCCAGTCAAGCTGCCAGATGTTGCCAGGCCTCCAGGCACTCATGAAGGCGACAGGAGCCTGTGAAGCAGCTCTGAGAGTGTGATTGATGGGCCTGGAGCGGCTCCTTGCAGCGATGTTGCTCTGGGCTCTGCTCAAGCCCCTCCTGCCACACTGAGGGAGCTCCAGCCCTGACAGCACTCCTGGGCTCGGCACTGCTGCCGTGCCTGAGCCCCTCTCACCTCTTGAAGGGCGTTCTCTGCTCCTCGAATCAGTGGTTCCTGCCTGCCTGCCCCTTGTAAGGGTGACCCCATTTATCCCAGCATCTGCGCGTGTTCCTGTCCTGAGCTCCACCCCACTGCAGTCCCCTTGGCCCCGGTGCTGGCCCAGGGGACAGCTGACAGGCAGCATGGCTCTTGTGCTTCTCAGGGAGATAAAACAGCAGGGAGCCACAGTCCCACCAGCCATGACCTTGCCAAGCTCCCAAAGATGGAGATGGGGCAGGTCCCCCCTCTCGAAGACATCAGGGCTGGGGTGAGGGGTTGGACTGTGCTGGTGGCAGAGGAATGAGCCACTGATTTATTGCCCAGGAAGAGCCTGGGTGGAGACAGGAGTGGGGTGGGGGACGGAGGATAAATCTGGCGTTGGGTGAATGGGCCCATTCTGCCTGTCACTGCCGAGTCCCCAGGCACCCTGTCAGGGAGGTTCCCTGCTGTCAGTGGCTGTGGCCGTGCGGGGACAGACAGATGCCTCTCCCAGCCCCACACTCTTGGCTCTGCTCAGGCTGTGCCCATGGCACGCAGTGTGGCACAATCCTATTGTTCCTGCTCAGAATGATCATAGAAACAAAGGTGTCTAAGATCACTGAGTCTAACCACTGCCAAGGCCACCACTAAACCATGTCCCCAAGTGCCAAATACACGTTTTGAACATTTCCAGGGATGATGACTCCACCACTGCCCTGGGCAGCCCCGTGGGCTGCACTATGGCCTGTGGCTCTTTCCAGCTGTGGGCTCTCCCCACGGAGCCCTGCCTGCTGTGGGCACCCCTGGCACTCACCGACACCAGCCCCTGGATGGTGAAGTTCAGGTCCTTCAGCTTGTCGATCACGGCTTCTCCCAACAGTGGTGAGAAGGTGGGGGAGCAGCTCCACTCCACTGCAAGGAGAGAGAACCCAAGGTGCCATGTGGCCCTGGAGTGGGGACAGGCCACCAAGGCTGGGGCAGCATGTCACAGACAGCAGCTGCAGGGGGACTGCAGACAGCACAGGAGCTGGAGGCAGTGGAGTGAAGGCAGGGGAAAAGGTGATTGATAGAGGGGGGAAGGTCATGGGGAGCTGCTGTCCTCACCAAGCCACATCAGATGGGGTCAGCACCTTTAATTGGTGGCTCAGAAGTGGAGGATGGAAGAAATTCTTCCAGAAGCCAAAAATACCTGATTTAAGTGGGTGAGGGGTGCAGGACAACAAAGTCCTCCCAATGTGCAGGATGAGGGGGCAGCCAACAAGTGACACCCCAAATTTTGCCTTGGTGCGGGATGATGTTCGGTCCAGCTCAGAGCATTTGGGTCGTGGCCAGGCTGTCTAGCAGCCCAGGCTTCTTCTGTGCTCCAGAATAAAAGTGGCCTGACAGGAGCTTGGCAGCACTGCCCATGGCTCTGTTGTGTTGACGTGGGGTGCAAGGGGTGGCTGTGTGACCATGTCCTGCTGCGGGGATCCTGGTCCTTACCTTTGTACTTGGTCACAACAGCCGAGTTGACACTCAGGGGCTCCCAGAAGGTCACCTGCAATGAGGAGCTGCTGGCCACAGAGAGGTGGACGCTGCTGGGGGCATCTGGCACTCCTGGGGACAGAGAGTGCAGGGACTGCTACAGCGAGGACAGTTGCTCTGGACCTCCCCATGCCCCTCATGGGCCTCTCCCTAGCCCCAGGGATACATTCCCTTAGTGGAAAACGTTCTTCCCTCCATGCACCCATACTGTGAGCCCTGGCCATCAGGTACAGGGACCCTCTGATGGGTGCTGGTGCCATGCACAGCCCCACTCCTTCCCCTGGTGCAGGGACAGTCCCCCAGCCACCAGCCCTCCTGCAGTCACTCACGGGCGTGCTCAAACCCTGCCTTCATGCGCTTGTAAAGCCGGAATCGCCACTCCCAGGCCTTGAGCTGCTTTTCCTTCTCAGAGCAGTCAGTGTTGGGTGCCTCGTTCACCACCTGTGCCATCAGCTCGTTGACGCGCTGCTCTGCTTCCCGCACCAGCGTGGAGAGGTGCAGCGAGCGGCTTTCCAGGCTCACAACTGTGGGAGGGTGGGCATGGCCATAGGGCCCAGGAGAGGAGGGAGGAGAAGGTGGTTAGGGCAAGCTCTTGCCTCTGCTGGCAATGAATCCCCACTCTGAGACCCCATCCTCCCCTCTGTATCCTGGAGTCCACTTAAGTGCATGGTTCCCCTCGAGCCCTGCTGCAGCCTGCACCAGTCTCACAGAGCCCAGTGATCGCCTCCCCACCTGCATCCAAAGTCTGTGGTGCCCCCCTGCACCACGCTGGAGACCCAGGTGACGGGCATAGCACAGCTCCCTGTCCCAACTCACAGTGTGGGCTCTCCTTCGCTCCTGTCTGCAGCAGGGCCCTGGCAATGGGAGCATTGTTGGTCATGATGGCGATGTCCAGGGGCAGGAGCCCCTCACTGTTGGGGGTGTTGATGTCCAGCTCCTCAGGGCTGTAGTGCTTCAGCAGCTCCTGCACCCTGTCAAGGTCCTGCAGCTCCACAGCCTCGAAGAGGGCAGCATTGCTCTGGAACTGGGTGAAAGGAGAAACGTGGCTAGGCTGAGCACAAGGCACCATCCTCCATCCCACCAAACACCCTGAACTTTCACTAGCACCCCATGAACCCAACCAGGAAGAGGGTGTCCTATCCCAAGGGCTTGGGAGCACCAGCTCTTTGCAGACACATCTGGATGATGCCAAGCAAATACCTGGAGCAGCTCCAACTGAACTTAACACAGTCTCCCACCCAGGTTCCAGCATCACCCACACAGGGACCCTTGGCCCCAGGACCCTCTGTCCCCATCTGGATGGAGCCAGCAGGCACTGACTAGGTAGGACTTGCGGAGCTTCTCCTTCTCTCCCCGTCCCACCAGGCTGCCCTCATCGAAGGAGGTGTAGTTGACGCGGAATTTCCCGGACAGGTTTCGGTAGAGTCTCTTGGCCGCATTTGGTGAGGAAGGGCCTGGCGGCTTCCTGGCCTGCGCCAGCTGCAGGTCCCGCATCTGCTGCGTCATTTTAGGGGAGGATGACCTGGGAAAAAGCCGGGGGGAAATGAGGCATGGAGGATGTGCCAGAAAGGCAGAAGCACATCTGTATTGTTGGGACAAGAAAGGAATCGGGAGAGCCAGAGCACTCCTGGGCAGCACTAATGTGAGCGGCTGCAAGGTGGATGCCAGTGCCAGCAATGCCCTCATCCATCTGTTTTCAGCTGAGGCATCTGTTCCTCCTCCTCACCACTGCTGCTGGCCCTGGAGGGGTGCCAAGGGGCTCATATGATCCCTGCAGGTAAGACATTTTCTTCCAGACACAAGCTGGAAAGCCCAAAGCAACCTCAGGCTGCTCAGCTATACCAGTGGTCTGGATCCATCTCACCAGGGCAATCTCTCCACACACCCAGTCTCCACCATCCAGCTCCTACAGAGATGGACTGCCCCATCCGGGGATGCCCAGACCCCTCACCTGTAGTGGAGGCTACAGGGCCTGGCAGCTGCAGCCCTGTGCTGGGTGAGTGCCATCCATCACCACTGGCTTGGGATAGCTTTGTGTACCCTCTCCACACCCACCCTCCTACAGGAACCCATGTCCTGCACTTATCACCATCCCTCAGCCCTTTTTGGTACATGACTTTTCTCAGTGTTGTTATTTCAGCAAAGGGCACCCTCTGGAAGTGGGAGCAGGGAACAGATAAAGGGCCATTTCTAATGGCATCCAGGCAATGCCAGGTCCTAATGGGGACCAGTGACGTCAGTCTTCTGTTCACCAAGAGATCTAGGCTTCACAGCTGCTCCTTACTTTCTCCATCCATCAACCTACAAAATCTTTTCTCCTCTCTGATTATAGATTCACAGTCTGGCTCGAGTTCTAAGGGACCTTGAAGACCATCTAGTTCCAATGCCCTGCCATTGGGACATGATTTTGATTCTTATTGTCAATATCTACAAATCACAAGGAAAGCTGGTGTCTTTTCTTGGGCTCTCCAGAGTGGGAGCTGTCCCTCTCCCAGCATCCAGAACCCTCCTGTCTCCATCAAGACCTCATCCCACCAGTCAAAATCCCCCGCTTTGGTGTGAGCGTGGCCTCAGCGCTGCGTGGGGCTTTCGCCCATGAGTAATGCCCTACAGCATGGAGGGTTTCCACTGTGTCAAACATCTGATCCCCTTGTTGCCAGGGCTCTGGCACAGTTCCCAGAGAGGAGCATCAGGTCTAAGGAGCATTTAGCACGGCTACACTTTACACCATTTCTCTCAGTTTTGACCCCATCCCCCTGGGTATCAGGTCAGATATTTAGGGGCAAGATCTTCCCCCCATTCCTTTACTGAGTAAATACCAAGTGTGATAAAAGCATGACATTTGGCTGAAGGCCATGCCAAAACACTCCAGCGAGGCTGTGCCTGCAGTGAGGATGTTTATAAAGCAATCATTGTGAGACAGGATATTAATAACCCCTTGCTCTGTGCTCTTTGTCGTCCTCATTTCAGATGAGGCACAGTGGGCTGCAGAATGGCTTTAATGATTTTACCTTTTATTACTGTGATATTTAAGAGTGGAAAGTGCTGCGGAGGTTGGCTCCTGGAAATCATTCATCTCACCAGCTTCAGCCAGTGGATTTAGAGGCCTCCAGTGTGGCCCAAGCCAGTGTCAAGTTGCTGCCCTGGGTTGCTCCAGGAATGGACATTATCTGAACACAGGGTTTCATGGATCAGACACTGAGCACCAACCACACCAATCAAAGACCCATTTGCAAAAGCAGACAGGTGTTTTGTCAGTTCAAGTGGCAAAATACCCCTGAGCAGCCATGTGGGAGTGGGTGAGTTTTGAACAGCAGAGCCCTACTGGTTCTGGTGGGGAGGAAGGGATCGGCACTCAGGAGGGTGTCACCGTCGGGGCAGAGACCTGCACAGTGCAAGGAAGGGCTGGAAAACCAGGGACCTGCCTGGCTCTGGACACAGAATCCTCAGCCTTTGCACACCACATATCATCATGGACAGGGAGCAGGTCCTGGCACTGCCTCTCCTAAGGGCTCCTCATGCCAAGGGCTCACACACAGCACACACAACCTTCTACAGAGCTCAGAGGGCACAGGAGCGGAACAGCAGCACAGCTCTGCTGTCACTGGTGCACAGAGATGAGAGAAAAGCCATATGTGCCTGAGGAGGCAGAGCTGTTCTGGCAGGAAGGGATACAAAGGCAGGTCCGGACCCTCAGGCAAAGCCGGAGATACAGTGCACTGCCTGGCATATTTAGGAAAGAGAATTTACTCGAGAGGTTCTCCAGCAAAACCTTGCTCTTTCTCTTGTGTTTCAGAGTTCCCTGCTGCCCAAGTCCTCCTCTCTCCTCTCCACCTCCAGCTGCTGCTCAGAGGTGAAGGTGGCTCTTTCAGCAGGCTCGTCAACAAGATGCCTAAATTCCACTGCAGCTCCCATTCTTCCAAGGAGGCAACAATGCTCTCCCACACAGAATGCTCTTCTCTCTATGGAAGCTGACAGACAACAGCAGACCCTGTTGGAATAGATTCCTGCTCCATTCATGCCTGCAGATTCAGGGTTTTAAATGGAGTGGTACTTTGCAGAGAAAGTATTTTTTTCTGCCAATTAAAATACATGGCAAATGACCCAGTGCAGGCAGACTGCACAGCTGGGAGGAAGGTCTCTCAGAGACGGCAGAAACAGACACAGAGAAATTTCTCACTGTTTTCCCTCCTCTGGTTTGCTTTTTATGAGAAGAGATGGAAATTATTCAGTGCTCAGGAGTGAACATCTATGTATATTAAACCAGCTGCCCCCAAGATAAAAGTTTCCTGCCTGGTGGTTATGAGTCATCTGGACTCAGTGAAATGGTCTTGATTTATCTAGAGCTAAACTTTGCTCTGGAGCAACTGATAGCTGAAAACAACACCCACAGATGTCCTACCCTGAGGGGCTGACCAGCCACCATCAGCTCAGCCATGGCAAAGCCCCATCCTGCAGGGAGATGTGGGAGGAGATCCCACCTCCTCTGACTGAAGATTCTCAGTGCAGCCAAACTAAATTTATCCCAGCCACAATTGGTTCTTGTTGCTAATTATTGTCCTATGGTCTGCAAGCAGGGGACAGGTGCTCTGCCTGCCCCAGCAGCTCAGCTCTCTGGCCATGGGGGATGTGTTTGTGACCACCAGGGAGGTGATGTGGACATCAGGTTTGCAGTACCATAAATCTCTTATCAGCAAACTCCATCACCCTCTCCATGGAAAAGGCTGAGGCTCCATGGAAGGATGGGCTGGGGCTGATCAGATCTATCTGGGGTCAGTTCTGGGCCTCTCATGACTAAACAACCCTTGAGGGACAGGTGTGTGTCCAGGGAAGGGAACAGAGTTGGGAAGGGTCTGGAGCACCAGGAGCAGCTGAGGGAGCTGGAAAGGGGCTCAGGGGGGATCTTCTGGCTCTGCACAACTCCCTGACAGGAGGGGGCAGCCAGGGGAGGTCAGGCTCTGCTCCCAGGGAACAGGGACAGGACAAGAGGGAGTGGCCTCAAGTTGTGCCAGGGGAGGTTTAAATTGGATATTGGGAAAATTTCTTTCCTGAAAGGGTGGTCAGGCACTGGCCTAGCTGCCCAGGGCAGTGGTGGAGTTACCATCCCTTGAGAGATTTAAAAGTTGTGTGGATGTGTCACTTGGGGACATTGTTTAGCGGTAGCCTTGGCAGTGCTGGGTTAATTGTTGGATTTGATGGTCTTAAATGTTTTTTCCCAACCTTAGTGATTCTATCTATTTAACATTCTGTCTCAGGAAACCAGTGCAATAGAGGAGGTTTTATTTTTTTTAAAAGCACATGAGGATGGATGAGCATAAGGCACCTTCATTTCTTCCCCTCCTCCAGCATCAAACACAAGAAAATCCACTGGGTAGTTTATAATGTGGCTTATGGATATTCTGAATGTTAATGTTTGCAACACTGCACACCTTGGCCTAGTAAAAAGTGTTAATAATTGTCGCAATTCCTTGATTTTAAGTGCATTTTGTTGAAGGGTATAGCCCCTCTGAATCTCCAGCTGAGAACCAGTCCCTGACAGACACGGCTGCTGTGCCCCATGACAGAGCCCAGAGCCCAGAGCTGAGGCTGGCCAGGAGAGTCCTGCCCACCCCGAGCCCAGTGGGTACCTGCACAGGCAGGCAGTCATCACCCTGCCCACAGGTCACCAGGCCAGACATAAGGAAGAAATTTTTATCATGAGGGTGCTGAGCTCCTGGCCCAGGTGGCCCAGCGAAGCTGTGGCTGCCCCTGGATTGCTGGAAGTGTTCCAGGCCAGGCTGGACAGGGCTTGGAGCAACCTGGGATAGTGGAAGGTGTCCCTGCCCATGGCAGGGAGTGGAATGAGATAAACGGTCTCCCGTCCAACACAGAGCATTCCATGATTCTGTGATGTGGCTGGTGGGGACCGTGGTGGCCATCCCACACCCCTCTCACCAGTGAGAGCCTGGGTTGTGAACAGCCCAAGTGCGAGTGGTGCTGCTGCTGGCAGCAGCGACCTCCCAGCCACACCCCATGGCTGCCTGCTCCCTGCTGCCCACCAGGCTGGCTGTGGGAAGGAAAAGCTCCCGGGTGTCTGCCCAAGGTGGCAGTGAGAGGGCAGGCTCCAAGCACAGCAGCTGACACGAGTGCAGCACTCCGCTCTGGTCCTTGGGGTCAGCGTGGATGACTGTCACTCCAGGGAGCTGCTCCCACCATTCCAAGCCTGATGCAGCAAATAAGGAAGCAGCAGGGCTCTGTGCATGAGAAAAAGGGAGCCTGAAGGATGGGGAATGAAAGGTGCTGATGGCTTTCAAAGGACAAGGGTTGGTATTGGGAGCAGAAGGAGGACTGGGCCCTTGCAGAGTTTGCTGAAGCCTCACAGCCACGTGGATGTCAGTGGTACATCAGCACAAGATGCCAGGGACACTCTGCTGAACCATGCTCTAGTTCAGTCCACAGGGGTATCCAAGGATGGAACAAAGGACAGGAGAAGCCTAAAATTCAGTTATCAGGGAGAGACAACCCAATCCAGCCAAGCTCACCCCAAGTGGGAGCTCGCAGCAAGAGGTGACCAGCACCAAACATGGGCAGCAGGGCA
Source organism: Drymodes brunneopygia (assembly GCA_013400955.1). Lineage (NCBI taxonomy): Eukaryota > Metazoa > Chordata > Aves > Passeriformes > Petroicidae > Drymodes > Drymodes brunneopygia. Next base: position 61,924 of record VZTZ01009363.1, read on the forward strand.
AAGGGGGAAATCTGCCCCTCAGGTGAGACCCCACTGGCAGAGCTGCCTCCAGATCTGGTCCCCCAGCACAGGAAAGTGAGTCCAGAGGAGGCCATGGATGCTGCAAGGACTAGAGCCCCTCTGCTCTGAAGCCAGGCTGGCGAAGCTGGGGTTGCTCACCTGGAGAAGAGAAGGCTCCAGGGAGACCTCAGAGCCCCTTCCAGGGCCTAAAGGGGCTCCAGGAGAGCTGGAGAGCGACAAGGGACAGGGGCCTGGAGGGACAGGACAAGGGGGAAAGGCTTCCCACTGCCAGAGGACAGGGTTAGATGAGAGACTGGGAAAGAATTGTTCCCTATGAGGGTGGTAAGGCCATGGCACAAGTTTCGAAGAGCAGCTGTGGCTGCCCCTGGATCCCTGGAAGTGTCTCAGGTCAGGGTGGATGGGGCTTGCAATAACCTGGGGGAGTGGAAGGTGTCCCTGCCCTGAGGGATGGAACTGGATGGGCTTTAAGGTCCCATCTAACCTGAGCTGTTCCATGGCTGTATGATCCTATGAGATCAAGTGGCAAGATCAACATACAGGTGTTTCCTGAGAGAAAAATCTGAGTGTGAGAGGTCTCTCCACACCTGCGCACACTCAGCCTGACCCGCATCCAGGACCACACTCACCCCTGTGCAGCAGGAATTCACAATTATGGCCATGGACACTTGGACACCAACACTCAGAGCAGCTCCTCTACAGCCATACAGGAACAAGAAGTGCCATGTCTGGCATGAAGAGGGGCTGCTGATGCACTTGCATTTTCCACTCTTTTTGCCCAAACATAAGCAATTTTTCATGATTGGCAAAATAGAGACTGGATTAAAAATGGAACATGAGTAGGGGAGCCCTTTCCAAGAGTGGGATTTCATAACCCACCAAAAAGCATGCTCAGAACAAGGGCCAAATGCCATGATTGGCTTCTGTGCAAGGCAGCAGGGCTCATGGAGCAGCAGGCACAGCAGCTTCCCACCCTGGGCTGTGCAGGCCACCAAGGCATTTAGGTGCTGTGCAGTGACCTGGCCATGTACATATGGAGCAAAATACTCCTGCTCCACGGAAACATCTGTGTGCCTAGAAAATGCACTTGCTTATTGAAACCTGGGTCCAGGGAAAGGCACCAAAGTAGACTTAGTTGATTTTGTTTGTTCGTTTGTTTGTTTGTTTCCTCCAGCTTTTCTCTTTTCTCTCCACTTGGCAAACCTGCTGGGTTTTGTTTTGAGTGGAGCTGAAGCGAGCATGCTTCTTTTGTTTAGCAATAACAACTAACTTATATAGATGCGGTTCCTGCCAGAACATTTTTGTTGGAGATCCAGAAGCCCAGTGCTGTTAGACCCCAATGCTCGGAGGAGCTCAGCATGGTGTCAGGCCCCTGGGTTGGTGCAGAACTTCCTAAGCATCAGTGGCAGCACATTGTCCCTGCTGTCCCCACACTGGGCACATCACGGTGTGTCTGTGCTGCCCAAGGAGCTCGTGGCCTGTGGCAGCAGGGAACATCCCCTGGACACACAGCCCACCACAGTGCAGCACAGCTCTGGGGTGGGAAGCTGACTCCCGGCAACTCAGTACCCAAATGAAAAGCACATCCTGGGTGAGATCTGCAATATCCAGCAGTGTTCAGTGCCCTGTACCACTGCAGGGGATGAAAAGGACTATTCCCCCTCAGAGCATTCCCCCTCCACCATCCAGGCTCCTCCCCAGATCAGAAGGCTTTTGTCCCCTTTGGGAAACACTTGTGCTGGGAGCGCATGGCAAGGACCCCCCCCACCCCCGGGTCCAGTCCTCACTCAGGCATGGCAGAAGGGACTCACAGAGGCTGGACACTGGACACATGGCATCCCATATCACAGGGTCAGCGGGGGATGGCAGTGCACTCGCAAGGCACAGCCATGCCCCCCGGTCTGGCACAGCAGGAAAGAGCCTGCCCAAAAAGCTCATCCCCACTGCAGCTCCCTCTTAAATCACAGGCTGATTTTGGGAAAGATGGAGACCTCAGGACTCCAGGAGAGGTTTGGAGCCAACAAAGTAGATCACTCGCTGACAGTGTCCCATAAAACACCCCACTGCTGCAGGCCCAGCAGTGCCTTTGGGGAGGAAGGGAGCGGAGATGCTTGAGCAAATGCTACTGCAACACAATAATGCTGCCACTTCTTGCTTTTCTTTATTCTTTTTTCTTTTTTTTTCTTTTTTCTTTTTTTTTTTCTTTTTTTCTTTTTTCTTTATTCTTTTAATTAGACCTCCTGATCACTGCTTAGAAGTGAGACCAGAAGGATCTTGTGGTTCAATCCCCATTAAAATATACCCCAAATCAGACTTTGATTTGCAGTGTCCCTGTTACATCTGCCATCAAGGTCAGGACTTCTGTCAGGCACATGCTGCCATCACAAAGTGCCCCTGTCCTGGCCGTGCCATGCAGGGATGTGCCCCCTGCACACACACCTCACACAGCACTGCAGGTCATGGGGGCACCTCTCCTTGGGGACTGTGCTAAGGACACGGCACAATGACTGGCTCACCAGCCCAGGCAGGTGATGCTGCCAACACCCCCAACCCATGAGCATCACCTTGGGCTGCAGGGAAGGGGGCACCAGTGGGCACAGCCTAGCTCCTGGCATCCTAGCCTGGCTCCAGACACCCCAAACCACCCCTTGAAGGAGGAGATTCAACATTTCAGAGGCTTACAGAGCCTCCATCCACAGGTCTGGGTCAAGAAGGACATGCTGGAAGCTTCTACACCCAGCCCAGCTGGTTTTACTGTTTTCACAAGGATTTATCTCAGCAGAGCTCCTGCATGTCCTGCCCAGAGGCTGCTACCTAGAAAATCCACAGAAAATCCACTTTTCTCTTTCTGTGCTACCAAATCTCTGTGGGGATGGAGCTGAGTGGGTCTGTGCATTACGGACTAAGGGCATCTCTGACTGGAGGGGTTCGGGAGCTGCTGCTCGGGATGCAGCATCCCCATGTGACCCGCACATGTCCCTGGAGCACCTCCCGGTGTCAAAAGCCGCCGGTCCCTCCCCACCGGCACAGGCACCGGGGATGGCCCAGCCCTAGGCTGCTATCTCCCGGCCAGGCAAACCTTCCTCGCTGCCTCGCCACAAAGCCAGCCTTTAATTGCTGCCTGACATTAAGTATCTGAGCAAGGAAGTCTTGGGTAAATGTTCTTGCTATGGGAACATACAGTGCTGAGTCTCTTTAATTACATTGTTTTTGTTTGGCTTTTTTTATTAGTTGTGCTGCGGCTTCCCCTCCCTGACAGGCCAGCGAGGCTCACGCTAAATATGGCCGGGTTTAAAGTCCGCCGTGAAACCCGAACCGCGGCACCAGACTGGCTGGACGAGATGCAAGCCAGGGTTACGCGGGACACGCATTCCAGCCGCCGGGTCCGGCCCCGGACCCGCGCTCCCCCCGTTCTGCTCACACATCGGAGCCTCTCCGAGAACAACCACCACGCTCCAAACCACCTCTACAGCTTCCTCTACCTTGCCCCGTGAAATCCCACTGTGAACAGCCCAACCCTGGCCCCAGCCTGACCCATTTCTATGGTGCTCATCACTTTCCCGCTGGCCCACCACCGTGGTACCCACCGAGCCCGTCTCCATCGCATCCATCACTTCCGTGCTCCCCCCATCCCGAACTGCCCTGCCCCACACCTGCTCAGCCCCAACTCCAGGCTGCCTCTCAGGGCCAAAGAGCCTTCTTCCCACTGGCCACACTGCTCTCATCTTCCTCTGCCCTCGTTATTTTAAAGGCATTCCAGAGGATACTGTCAGGCTTGGATGTGGTTTGGTTGGGTTGTTTGTTTTTGTACTGGAGGTTTTATGATCGCATTGGGAACAAGCCCTAATTGAGCTGAAATTCGAATTGCAGTCCGTGGGTATTTGTTTCATTTTTGGAAGGGCTCAAACGGCTCTGCAGCTTAGGCTGAAGAATGCATTTGGTTTTAACTGGAACCCGATGGAGACAGGACAGAGCAGGACAGGCTGCCCCGAGCCATGACCACAGTTCCTGGGGAAGCCCAGTGTGGTCAGCCCAGTGCCAGGTACCCACGACACAACAGGCAGTGTTGGTTGTGATCACAGCCCTGTGACCACCCAAAAACCCTGGCACTGTCAGGGAGGAGGCAGACAGAGCCAGAACTCTGGTGCCAAGAGCCAAGCGCACAGCCCTGGGGCCTGGCTCGGTGGGGGCTTGCAGCCACCCTGCAGATCCCTGTCCCCTGCAAATTTCTATTCCCTGTGAACTCCTGCCCCTGCAAACCCCTCGAAACCCCTGTCCTCTTCAATCCTCTATCTCCTGCAAACCTCTGTCCCCTGCAAATTCCTGTCCGCTCCAAACTCCTGTCCCCTGCAAACCTCTGTTCCCTGAAACCCCTGTCCCCTGAAACATGCTGCTCCCTGACAAACCCTGGTCTACAAATATCTGTGCCCAGCAAATCCCCGGACTCTGTAAACCCCTATTCCCTGCAAATCTCTGCAGGGGTTTGTGACCTTGTGTTTGTTTGGACCCCTAAGAAGGGGAGCCCAGCACCCCAGAGGGAGCTCAGCACCACTGCTGGCTGCTCCTTGCTGAGTCAGGAGCTGCCTCCAGACCAGAGCTGCTCGCAGGGAACAGGCAGCAAGAATGGGCAGCTCAGACTGCCCTTCATGGTGGTGTCACCTTCTGCTGCCCGTGTCTCACACTGACTGCCAGAACCAGTGTTCAGCCCCACACCCAAATGTGCCTGATGCTTCCAGCACCAGCAACCAGCCAGACCTTCACAGGAAGGGTTGGGTGGACAGGCAGAGAGAGGGACCAGAGAGCAACTGCTCTGCTCCACTCCTGTCCTGCCAGGATCTCACATACTCAGATACTGGGGCAGCTCAGTAGAGCTCTGGGAGAAACCTCCAAGCCACTAACACCACCCTGGTTAAATCAGGCTTCCACATGGGTAAGCAGATGAGCTGTGGGGACTCACTGCCCCTCTGTCAGGAGGAAGCTCTATCCCAGCCTGGCCTGCCAGGAACCAGCAGTGCTCCTGCCACAGCTGCACGTGTGCAAACCCTGCTCCAGGGGATCAAATGCAGGAGCTGAGTCATACGACTACCAGTGGTTCAAAGACCACTGAAGGCAAATGGGGGAGAAAAAGAATCCCTCTAGGTTCACAGGGGTCCACTTTGGATCCAAGAAGAGCAGAAGGTGGATGCTCAGCATGGAGATGCCCAGAGCACAGCTAGCATACTGAGAGGAGTGAGAAGGCCACACTCACCCAAGTCTGGTCCTGTCCCCTTCCTTGGGTCCCAACACGCTTTTGGGGAGGGAGCAGGGCAGATGGCTGGCAGAGCCCATGGGGGATGGAAGGGGGATGGCAGTGTCCCAGCTGCTCTGAGGGCTGCTGTCACATACCTGCAGCCCAGCGAAATGCCCAGTACCTTGCAGGAGCCAGGAAGAAGCACTCACCTGTCTGTGTCCATGAAGGCTTGAGGGATGTTGTGTGTTTTGTCATGGCCTCATCCCAGGGTAGCATTCCACTGTCTCCTCACTCCCCTGACACCCACCAGGGCTCTCCCCACTCTCCATCACTGTGCCCTTTCCTGGAATGGTGGGAGCCCACACTCAGGCCCCTCACTATGGTTCAAAGGTTGGGTCAGCTCCTGGTTCTGCTGGAACCAGGGCTCCATGGAGCCCTATCCCCACTGCCTCGCCCTGGGGTCACAGCTATGAATGCTGAGGGCTGAGACCTGCAGACTCATCACAGCAGTGGCAGGCAATCCCTTTGCACCCAGACCTGCAAGAACAACCAAATCCTTTAACCTCCTGCGCCACCTGGTGCCACCGGGAAGAACGTGCCACCAGGATGCGTGTCCCAGCAGAAACCACCTCTTCTCCAAAACCATCCAGTGGTCGAAAAATGGCCCAAGAAGGTCTTCTGAAGGTCCCTTGAGCTCACTCCCCCATGCCTATGGCTGAGCTCCATCCTCAGCCACCTACATCCCACCTGTACTTCCCAGTACTGCAGTCCACCATTGGGATGTTCCTTCTGGTGGAAATCCACCTCCAGTCCATTGTCCCATTCAAGACATCCAGCCAGATGGGACCAGCATTCTGAAGACTTCCAGAGCTGCACCCAAAGGGGTTACAAAAGGGAGCCCACAGCCACTGATCTCGGTGGGGAGGAGGAGACAGTGGCCAAGTCACAATGGAAGAGCAGACAAACACACACACCCAGCTCCAGAGCTGCTGCCCAGCTGGTAAATGTTACTGGAGTCAGAAACCCGCTTCCCGCTGGAAGGCACCCAGCAGGAGCCAGCCAGCAGTGCTGGGCACACCGGCCACTGCCCACAGAGTGTCCCTGGCACGGCTACCAAGAACAGCCACCCCCATTGGGATCTCCCTGGACCAGCATGTCCCAGACTGGCAAACCCCTTGCCTGGCACAGCTTCATGCTGGGATTTGCTCCCAGCTAGCTGCAGATCAGCTCCCCGCTCAGCACCCACTGGGATCTCCTCTGACCACTCCACCACGTTGCCCTGGGGTTGGTCTCATGCCAGCACCACCCAATTCATGAGCAACACCAGAGGGTCTGTGTCACCACCACCCAACTGCAACAGCATCTCCATGGAGTCAGGGTCCAAAGCCGGCAGTCCAAGAGGAGAAAACAGTTTTTTCCACCATTTTGCTAGAAAACACTTCACAAGTGCCCGAGCACTCTTGCAAACACACAAACTGGGGACAAGAACCACCAGCAGGGCCTCCTTCCCTCTGGGGCTTACTTGCTCCTTCATCAGACCAGAGCTTTCCCAGCTCACTTGTCATTTCTCTCTCTGCAGAAAGCTCTGAGGTACCATCAAGTGGAGAAACCCCAGCTGAAGATAACGGAGTCTGTGGAGGAATTTCCAAAGTCCCCAGGACAGCAAATAGAAAAAAATTCCATTCTAATAAAAAAGAGGAACTTTGAAAACCATAGGGTCAAACCTCCAGCTACCAGGACCTACTCAGCCTGGACTTGACGGCCTTGAAGGTCTTTCCCAGCTGTAATGATTATGTGATTCTGTCCTTCCATGCATGGATGTGATGCTGCTGAGCTCACCCATGGGACAGGCAGGTCTGCAAACATCCTTTCCCAGGTTTCACATGACAGCAGTGTTTGCTCAGCTTCTCCTCCCTTCACAAGGCACTGCCCAAGCTGGCCTGAGCTCTGCTCCTTCTCTCTGCTGAGGGTGAGAGGCAGGTGATACTCACAGCCAGCGTCACACATGGAAAACAGGAACAAAGACAATGTTGTCTTGGGTAAAGCGTTTGAGACTTGTTATTGGGAAACAGCTCCTCCAGCCACCACTCCTGACCTGGACTCCTGTGGGCAAGGAGGTGTCCCTAGAGAAAGGGACAGGAGAACACAGAGTGGCCAGAGTCCCTTTGCAAATGGGGACACCAGCAGCTGGCCCCTGAAGAGCTCCTCCAGGCATGCCCAACCATGCTTTCCAGTGGCTAACCATTTGACCAAATCCATGTTGATTTCCAGGAGGAATGCATCATCCCTGCCAAATTTCAAGCCTCTTTTCCAAAGAGTGGAGACACCAGAAGCCCTCAAACAATGAGGAGAAAGAAAATTGGCAAAGCTACCATTTTTCCCCAACCTTCTGCTGAAAATTGGGAAAAATAGAGAAAAAAAATTGTGAAAGTTCAACCTGAGGCAGAAAAGCATGGAACAATCCAGCCCAAACAGTTAAAGCCTGGCAAAGGTAAGAGCTAACAAACTTCCACTGGGAAGTGCTGTACAGCCATACCAAGAGTGTCTGCTGGCCCCAGCTGTGGTGCCCTCCTTGTCCCTCTGTGCAGCTCACAGGGGTGACTTCCTTGCAGCTTAAAAGAGCAAGGGTGGCAGGGGCCAATGGCTGCAGGTGGCCCTGGAGATGGGAGGTGGCAGAGGGGGCAAGGGGAGACAGCACCTCCGAGATCTTGCAAAGCCCTTGGGACATCCCTGGTCACAGTTAGACCAAGCAGGACCTTCAAGCCACACACAGCCAGCTTGAGCCCCTCCATCACCAAGAGGCTGGGAAACATCTCACATGGTGGGTGCTGCTGGCTCCTTCCTCCTCTTCCCCATCCCCTAAGCACTGAGGTGAAGGGTGGGGATACCCTCATGCTCCTCAGACACCCACCTCTTGCCACCATGCTCCTCGCCCTGCTTTTCCCACATGCTGCCAGAGCTTCCTTCCAGGATGTTCACAGACCTGGAAAACCCCACTGTGTCCTGCCACATCCTGGCCTAGGATGCCACAGCTTGTCCCCATGTTCACACGGGTGGCTCAGGCTGCAATCACACCTCCCCACCACTAATCCAACAAGCCCTCAGCCCTGAGAGCCTCCCTTGCTCCATTATACCCATTTTTCTGTGGTCTGAATGCAGACAAGAGAGGTAGCAAGAGTGATCTCCAGGTAAAGTGTGAGAGCATCATGAGGAGAGGGATTTAACTCTCTCACAGACCATCTGGGTGATCCTGAGCAGACCCTGACGCTGCCATGGGGTGCCCATCATCCCCTGGGACCAGGGAGAGCAAAAGTTACAGAAGCACAGTCCCAGTGTAACACAGGAACAGCTCCATCTGTCTGCTGGCGCTTCTGCCTGGACACCAAGAGTTACAGAATCCTGGAGTAGCCAGAGCTGGAAGGGACCCACAAAGGTCACAAATCCAGCTCCTGACCCTGCACAGACACCTCAACAATCCCACCCTGTGCCTGAGATCATTGTCCAAACACTCCTGGAGCTCTGGCAGCCTTGGGGCCGTGCCCATTCCCTGGGGAGCCTGGGCAGTGCCCAGCACCCTCTGGGGAAGAACCTTTTTGAGAGATCCAGCCTAAACTTCCCCTGGCACAGCTCCAGCCATTCCCTTGGGTCCTGTCCATGGTCACAGAGAGCAGAGATTGAAGCTGCCTCTGTGCTACAGAAGGATGAGGTGATCATGCTGGTGCATGAGGAAAGTAGCCTTGAGTGGCTGTGCAGTGCGGCATCCTGATCCTGACCTCCCTGCATCATCAGGAAAGAAAATGGCCAAAGAAACTTTGAGTTCATGTGAAGTTCACCTGAGTTGAGCTCTGCTCCATAAGCAAAACTTTCCTGCCTGCCACGAGCCTTCCAGAGCTCATGACCAGGGCAGAGCAGGGCCAGGACAGCGCTGGGAGGATGAGATCTTTTGGCAGAATCCGTCTTCCACTTGCAAAGAGATCAGGGAATTCCAGCTCCTCACTCACAGAGCTCCAGGAATGTGCTCACAGCTGAGGTTCCCTCAGACCCCATTTGGACAGCAGTAGGACACCAGGCACAGACAGAGAAAGCAGGAGCACTGACTAAATGTCACAGCACCTTATCTGTGTCCAGAAGCAGCCTTCTTGCTTCCCAGGATTTGGCCCAGTGCTTTGCAGGATTTCAGGGCACAGGAAACCCAGTCCAGGTCGCCTGCCCACACAGACCCACGGGCACAGCAGGACTTAGCTCTGGAGCCTGGCTCAGGCAGGGAGGATGGAGCAGGAGGATGGGGGCACAGGCAGGGACAAGGCACATGTTAGACCTTGAATAATCTGCACCAGCAAGCCCTTGCTTTCGCCTGGTCCCACTTCCCAAGGAGATCTGGAGGCAGAGCAGCCCCTCCCTGTACCACAACCCAGCCCAGCCTCACCAGGTACCTCTGCCCTTGGGGCTGGTCCCTGGCATGGGACAGCAGGGACTAATCCCCCGAGGAGTCTCTGATGAGTCACTCCTTCAGGACTTGTGTCCTGTGACACAGGCCAGGCTTGCAGAGGCTGGTGGTTCCAGCACACAGGGGGAGTGAGCCCCCTACGACTCCAGCGCCTAGCACACAGTGACATTTAAATCCAAAAGAATTTGGGTTGAGATTATACCTGCCTGGATCTCCCCAGATTACCTCTGCTCCTGACACTGCCTCTGACCACAGTAACCACCTTCTCCTCCTCCTCCCCAGTGAAGATGCTGAGGAATGAGAACACTATTTGGGGATGAAAAAAAGACACTTTTTTTAGTACCCACTTCCTGGGCAGAAGTTTCAGCCTCTCTGGACACCACTTCCAGTACAGAAACCTTGACCTTGGTGATCTTAGCTACAGTGCCATCACAAGCTGATGTACAAAGCCTACCAGGAAAATTTGACCTGCCAGCCTGGAGATCAGAGCAAGCCCACAAGTCATCTGTGGGTCTGGGGAATGGCCAGCACAAGACCCCAGATGCCAGGTGTCCTACAGCAAAAGCATCTCCTTCACCAGCAGCTCTCATAGAATCAGAGGATTCTGGATTGGTTTGGGTTGGAAAGGACCTGAAAGATCATCTTTTTCCAGTTCCTCTCCATGGGCAGGAATGCCGAAGTGTCTTGAAAAGGTCAGCATTGCCATGCTGCTTTCAAAGACTGAGAAGCTGAGGGACAAGGAGGGCCAGCCCTTGTCCTCAGCTGCTCAGCAGGCCAGAAGAAGCCAGAGGTACCACAGGTACCAGAGGTACCACAGGTACCCCAGTCCTCTCTGCAGTGGGTGAAGCTCAGAAGTTCTGGTAAGTCAGTTTGGGTTCTGACCTTAAAAGTGGAGTCTGGGCATAGAGAGGAGAAGCAAGAGCAGGGGAAGAGGGGAGTAACCAAGGTGCCTGATCATCCTGCAGCCCCTGCCCTCTCAGGGGCCTCAACAACCCAGCACTCGGAAATCCTGCAGGGTTTGTATGGAAACCACAGCTCAACAACCCAGAGTCCCACCCAAGCTGATGGTGGCTCCTTTTGGGGCACTGGGCCAAAGTCCATCCTGACAACACCAAGAAGAGATGCTCCTCAGAGCTCAGCTCATCTCAGCAGCTGCTCTGTGGCCATGCTTAACAAACCCTATGTAATGTCATATGTTAATTTTTCAAAGCTCAGAAAAAACAGCTTTTTACAGCAAATCAAGAACGCAACACAAGAAAGATAAAGAATTGTTGGAGAGATTCCAGAGGAGGCCATGAAGATGCTCCAAGAGCTGAAGCCCCTCTGCTCTGGAAACAGACTAAGAGACCTGGGAGTGTTCAGCCTGGAGAAGACTCCAGGGAGACCCTAAAGCCCTTTCCAGTGCCTCAAGGGAGCCTGCAGGAAGGCTGCAGTGGCAATTTTTGCAAAGGTAGGCAATGATAGGACAAGGGGGAATGGCTTTAGGCTGAGGAAAGCAAATAAAGCTTGGGTATTGGGAAGGATTTCTTTCCTGCAAGGGAGGTGAGGCCCTGGCACAGGGTGCCCAGAGAAGCTGTGGCTGCCCCTGGATCCCTGGCAGTGCCCAAGGCCAGGTTGGACAGGGTTTGGAGCAGCCTGGGATAGTGGAAAGTGTCCCTGCCCATGGCAGGGGGTTGGAATGAGGGATCTTGACGGTCCCTTCCAACTCAAAGCATTTTGTGATTCTATGACTGAAGGCTAAGGAGAGCTCAGACCTCTCCAGGGCAGGGACAGGCAAAACAAAGCCCGTCCCATGATTCTATGATTGTATGAAACCATTAGTAAGAACCCTGCCCTGACTACAGGCAGGAGATTTGTCTCCCAGTTACTGCCTGATGAGCCCTGACAGGCCCTGTTGGGACACTCCTTGCATGGAAACCACACTCCAAACAGACCTGGAGGGGGCTCAGGTGAACCTATGCACCATTGGCAGCTGCTGCCAAGTATCCAGTTCCACTTTGGACAAAGCCAGGCATGAACCTTGCCTTTCCCTGGCCTGAAATCTATCAGATCTCAGTGCACTATCTGGCACTGCCTATGTGGAAAATTCGCCTCCACACTGCCCAACAGTTCCTTGTGGCAGAAGATCTTCATCCCTGTCTGACCTTCCCAGTTATCAGAAAAATAAAGGCAACAAAGGCAAAGTGAGACAGGGAGAGGAATGTCCCTGGGGCGGGGGGGAACTGCTGAGGAGAAAGGGAGGAAATGTGGAAGTCAGGAGTAGAAGGGAACATAACTTCTCTCTCTGACCTTCACCAGGCATGAGGCTCAGCAGATGTGTAGGCCACTTGGACTCACAACTTCCCAGAAAAGCATCCAGCCCACAAGGGCTGGGGAAGAGTCAGTGTACAGGAAGAATCCATCAAAGGTGGAAGGAGGTTCCAGCACATCCAAGGACATGGTCCTCCTTGTCCCAATGTCCTGGGCTGACGGCTCCCTCCCGTTTGGCCTCCCCACAGAGTGCTGCCCATCCTGCCAGCATCCAAGCCAGTAGATCCAATATGGACCTGGCACTGTGAGACAATCTCCACGAAGATAAACAGGAGGCTCCTGAAGCCCTGGCAGGCAGACTTGTGTCCACCAGAGGAAACTATCCCAGAGCAGAGGAAACCTGCCCAATAGCAACTGCCACTGTTCAAGGGACAAGGAAGGATTAGAAGTACTGGAATACCTTAGAAGTGCCAGCTGTCAGGACCATCTGGATATGTCCATGCTCCTGTGTTTCCTGACCCAGTGTCGCCAGCAGCACCAGCAGCAGGACCTGTGATCCCTTCTGCTCCCAGGGATGGAGGGAAGTGCAGCCTGGCATTCCAGAACTGGAGTGAACTGCTGCCCTTGCTGAAGCTGATCCAGACAAGCAACTCCTCCACACTGCCCTTCCTCAAGTCCAAACTGGCTCATGGAGGAGGTTCATGGTTGGAGATATGAAGACCTGACCAGTAGTAGGAAACCAGGACTATTATGGATATTCCCATTAAAAGTAACATACTGATATATTTCTGTGTGTTGGATAAGGAGACTGGGGAGAGCAAAGACCCTCCAAATCCAGTGCGCTGGCACTATGTAGTGAAGAATAAGGAGGAATGGCTTCACACCAGAAGGTTTAGGTTGGATATTGGGAAGGAATTGTTCCCTGGGAGGGTGGGGAGGCCCTGGCACAGGGCACCCAGAGAAGCTGTGGCTGCCCCTGGATCCCTGGAAGTGTTCAAGGCCAGGCTGGACACTGGGGCTTGGAGCAGCCTGAGACAGTGGAAGGTGTCCCTGCCCATGGCAGGGAGTGGAATGGGATGGACTTTAAAGTGTCTTCCACCTTAAACCTTCCTATGATTCCATGGGAATACCAGGTGGTGTGGAAAGGCTTGATTTGCACTGAGATTTAGATACCCATGAAGTTTCCTTTTCATACCAGGAATTGTGACATCTCTGCAATTCTCCCAGTACATCCATGGGGCTTGGGCTGCCTGCTGTGGAAATCCACTGGCACCTTCCAGGCAGAGGCACATTCATGGAGAAGAACCAGTGGAGATCCTGCAAGATGAAGAGCATTCTCCACACCATTCAGCAGGGACCAAGGCATCTATCCTGCTTTGCAGCTCCTGGCCACGGGAAATGGCAGAGGGCTGATGAAAATAAAGCAAAACAAATTGGGCAATTGGGCTATTTGAGAGAAATTAGAGTGTGCTGAGGGTAACGGACTGAGAAATAATCTTATTGGAGGTATCAGCTACCAGCAGAGGGAAGCGGCCAGAGCACCAAATCAGCACAATATTTTATATTTGTCTTTTAAATGTTATTTGTTGCCTGTGCTCTCAGAGAAGAGGGGATCTGGCTGAGGGCTCTGGTTGTGGCAGGGACAACCTGGACATCAGTTTTCTCTGAACATTTTCCTTCTGTTGCTTCCCCAGAGGGCTCAATTTCTCCCACTGCAGTGACATGAGAAACAAATGGAGATGAGAATGCTGCAGCTGCTGGAGCTGGTATCTGCAGAAGCACAGGGAGCGTCCAGGACTCGCTCTGCTCCCAACCTCTCCAGCCTCATCGTAATCACAAGCTGAGCTGCCTCTCTTGAGAAGAGGAGGAAAACTGGGCTCGCAGAGGCTTGTGGCATCAGGAGGGGAAGCACAAGGTCTCTCCTTTCCCATGTGCACCTATAGGTCAGGATGCTCCTGGCTCCCTGCAGGCAGCACGAGACAGCAGAAATGGAGCTGCAGGGACCGTGGCTCCTCTGCAAAGGCCACCTCCAGGCCAAGGACTGGCTGCAGCACCACATTGGTCCCACTGGGACCAGCAGCTGCCCTCCAGCCTCTGCCTGCATGCAGGCAACTCAGCAAATGACGATAAAAAGTGATCATTCACAAGTAAATTATTCCTTTGCAATGCTTTCCTGAGGCTAACCCGACTTTCAGGGAGATGTTTGGAGGGCTTGCTCCTCCCCACCCCCATCAGCCAGACCCTTATAGTCACTGTTAAATCATTGTCCCTCCAGCTCTGGGGAGGGGGATCTGAACCCCTGTTCCTCCAGTACATCCAGAGGCACTGGCCATGGCCATTCCCAGGCTGCTGGGGACACAACCAAGCTCTTGAACCACATTGCCCATGTGTAGTTCAACACCAGGAACTCTGGGGCTCCCTAACTGGCATCCACCTCACTGCCAGGGAGGTGTGCCAGGAGGTGGGGACATGGCAGCACCAGGACAGCCAGCAGAGCCCCTGGCACAAGGGTGTCTCTGCAGACAGAGCTGTCCTTGTTCGTTGGGGCTGCAGCTCCTCTTGACCACATTTATTGCCTCTAAACCAACTTTGCAGTGTCCTGCTGATGGCAACATCCATCTGCCACACGGGGGAAGGCAGCTCCAGCCGCACGGAGCCCTGGGCAAGGGGCCCTGCCGCAGGCTGGCTCCCCGGGAGCCCGGACACCCCGGCAGAGCCCGGCGCAGTGTGCAAGCCCAGCTCCCATCCGGCTAATTCAGTAAGTCACAGATACCATGACTTCATAAGGCACAGAGGCTCCACAGCTATTAGGGGAATTGGGAGCAGGGGGAGGAGGAGCTGAAATGGAGAAGGGATGGAGACGGGGAGGGTGGAGAGGGGGAAGCTAAGACAAGCAGCAGAACAAAACATCCCATAAATCATGAGAAGCTGCTGAAATACCAGAACAAATGACCCCATAGCTTGGCCATTGTTCCCGAGTGAGGGCTTAAAGCGCTCCCAGTTGAGACAAAGCGCCTCGCGTTTCGTTTCAACACCACGCCGGCCCAGCCAGGACCTGTGCTCAGCACAGCCGAGCTGTGGGGGCTGTGTGTCACCTCGGCTCCGGGGCTGGCACCGGCAGGACGGGGGAGGTGACGCTCTCGGCAAGGTTGGCTCACCCATGGAGAGCGCTTGCAATGCGATGCCCGCAGCTCAGCCTGCCCATAGCATCCCCTTGCTCCCACATGCCCCCACAGCTCCCAGGCTCTTGCATTCCTCCCCTTCCACTGCAAGGCTCAGCATCTCATTCTCCTTGTTTCCCTCACTCAGGCTAAGAGCTTCCTGATCTGGGAAGAGAAAGAGCTCCAAAACTTCTCTGGAGCGAGACAGCTCGAGCGGGGCTGTGAAACCTGGAAGAGCTCTGAGCCCACCGTCTTTATGGTGCTGCTACTCTTTGCCTCCCAAAAAGTTGATGACAACTGACTTTGTGCTGGCTGACACTGGCAAAGGGACAAATGTCACACAGAGAGTCCTGGGGACAGTCCCACATGACCGTGGACAGCTGTGGGAACAGCACCAGGCCCTCAGTGAGCTGTGCAATAGCAGCACTCCCATGCACTGGATCAGGAACAGTGGGATGGATCAGCTGGCAGCTCAGCACTTTCCCTGAGCCCTGCAGCTCCACCAGGACCACGGCACTCAGTGCCGGGCAGTGAGGACCCCATGGATAGGGACAGGTCATCTGTCTGCTTGCCCATAGCAGTGACAGCACCAATGCTAGGAGACACTTCCACAGCAGGGATTCCATGCCCAGCCATACAGGGAGAACCTCCACACCACTCTAGACCACTCAAAGGGGAAATACTACAGTATGACATTTTTAATAACTTTCATGAAAACAGTTTCCTTAAAAAAACTTCTTTATAACCAAACCCGAAGCACAAGGCAGAGTGCAGCAGCAGTCGCATGTGCCACCTCCACCAACCAGATGGTGCCAGCAAGGTTGCCATGTCCAGTGGCTCCTGCTCACTTGGCACCCTCCACCTGGGCCTGGGTGGTCTGCACGGTGGCTGCTGGGCAGGCAGCTCCCTGCGCATCCCAGCTTTCGGCAGCAAGGAGCTGGGATCCAGCGCCGTGCCAAGGGTCAGGCAGGGAAACAAGCTGCAGGCAGGGCTGAGCCCAAGGCAGCCGCCTGTCGCCAAGCACAGACGCACTGCTGCCAGCACAGCTTCAGCCTCAGCCTCGTGGTGGGCAGCCAAGGAGCAGAACCGAGATAACGGCATGGGGGGAGACAGGAATGCGCTGCATTTTTCCTGAGCCGTCATGGGAATAGGCTATTCCGGCCATGGATCACAGGGAGGCTGTCTAACAGGGAAAACTCAAGAAGCCCAAAGAGAAAAAGCAATGAATAAGCAATGGAGAAGAAAACAGAGGGAAATCATGATGAAAAAGGAGTGTGGGGAGAAGGCAAACCCAGGAACAAATAGAAGAAGGAAAACCAGAGCCAGAGCTAGAAAGGAAAAGGAGGAGACAAAAGGATTCCAGAAGGACAAACCTGCCAGAGCTGAAACTCCCAATGAGCAATGGAGCTGAAAGGATGTGAGAGGGAACAGAGGCTCCCAGCTCTGCACACACAAGAGCAAACCAGTGATCACAGCCCTTCTATTGGATTAAGCCTCACTTAAGAGGGAAGATAAATGAGGAGTGTATCTCAGGTAACAGGCACTGGAGGACAGGAGGCCTCAGCTGACTCTAAGTGGGGAGAACAGGGATTGTTGGAGTTTTGGCATTGCTGTAGGACAGTGTAAGGTCTCCATGGGAATCACCAGCTTGCACCTTCTTCACCCCAGCAGCAGATCATGGTGGGCTTCAAGCCAAGAGTGCTTTACTAGCCTTGTGCTGTTTAGGCTTGGGAGCTAGATTAGAACCAGAGACCCCAGAAAGCAGAGCTTTAATAAACGAAATCCCAAATCCTTCCTTGCCTCAGTTACTAGGTTTTGCCTCATGTGGAGCACAAGCTGCCTGGGTGACCCAGCACACACCATCCAGCAAAGAGGAGACGGAAATCAGCAAACCTGGGCAAAACCAGACATGTGCAGTCCCCAGGTTTCTCCCAAAGACTGGGAAAGCTCCTCTCCAGCACCTCCCGGCAGCAGGACACCGACACAGGGAGCCACGGGCTGAGGTGATTCGGCACATTCACAGGCCCAAACACTGGGGACTTTGTGGCACTGGCTTTAAAAAAAATACCCCAAAAAAGGCCTAATAATGAAGTATTTATTTCAGTAAACAACATATGAATGAAAGAAGTGTTTTCTCAATACTTCACTTTTTCTCTGCCTTCTCTCCCTTCCCCCCAGCAATTTTGTTTTTAATAAGTGGAACTAACAGGGCTTCACTTGCTGCTGGCCAGGCTGGGGAGCAGGGCCGTGCTCTGCTGGCCTGGTGCAGCACAGGAACATGTGCCACAGGAATAGAGCTGCCTTGTGCCTGGGAGAGCATGGCCCATCAGCGTGTCCCAGCCACTGAGCCAGGGAGATGTGCTCTGATGGACCATGCACTGTGAGACCTGCCCTGGGAGCATCCCTGGGCTTGGTCATAGGCATCACAGGACATCCAGCACATCATTCATGTGGCAGCAAAGAACTGCACCTCCTGGACCTCTGGCATTGGAGAAGGGCCAAGGGGAGGTGAAGGCATCTGTGTCCTGTCCTACCTGGTTGTGCCCAGTACAGGAACACAGTGTCAGGCAGACTCTGTGACCCTGCACAGCTCATTCTCTTCTACCTTGGCTCCATCCACCCCTACCTGAGCACCTGAATAATTGGGAACTGGAAAACTGGCTTGGTTTGCCCTGTGTGGGGACGGGCAGTACTGGCAATGCTTTGGTAGGAATTTCAATTGCCAGGATATGAGCCAAGTTTCCCATCAGCCAGAGCACTGAGGAGTAGCCTCACCTGCAGCCCAGGATGGTTTGGAGTGACTGAGGGTGCTGATCCTGCTATGATGAGCACAGATCCCTGGGGACATACAGGGAACACAGAAAAAAGCTGTTTCATACCAAGGAAAAGGCCAGGAGATTCCTTAGCAAGTCATGGTTGCAGAGAAGGCTGGAAAAATCTCTGAATGCCCCTCTGAGGACCTGTGCATGTGAGATGGATGGGAGCAGGCCACAGGCAGGGTACTCAGCCCGCTGCCACAGCTCATTATTGTCACCCTCTGGGGTGACCTCTCCTCTGTGCCCTGCCAGTATCTGAGCTCCAGCAGCTTGACCCACCTGATCCTGGCTGCCAGGGTGATCAGGCACCTGATCCTGGTGCCAAGACATCAACAGCCATGAATAAAACCCCCAGTACAGGATGGGAGTCCTGCCTTGCTGTGCCTGCGTCCCTGTATGATGGGGACATCAGGTCTGTCTCTCTCAGCCTCCCAGCCCCGAGCTCCAGTGTGATAGCACATGGAAAACCAAAGGCAAAGGCTGTCCCTCCTCACCCACAGCTCATTTCCAGGCTGCTTCACAAAATCCCTCTAAAAGAGCATCGTCTACCACTGCTGCGAGTCGCTGCTGCACAAGGTGGTTTGCCAAATGCAAGACAGATGGTTTTCCCCAGGAAAATGCTATGGAGTGAGGGAAAATGTACCACAAATATCCCCCAACAGGGCTAAACTGGGACCTGGGGGCTTCAAAGAGACATTTAGAGAGGAAAGAGATTTGCTGGCTTGTCATGCTTCTTTGTTATGAATAAAGACAAACTCTGATTGTTTTTAATGAGCTCTTTGTTGTTTCCCTATTTGCTACATTACAAATTCACATATTTGTCTCTTTGGGAGATTGAGAGTAATTGCAGACCAGGTTTCCTCATGACATCCTCTTAGCAAAGCGAAGAAAGTTGTATAAGTGGAGAAGAAAGCAGTCTGCCCCCAAATATCCTGAATTCTTTGTCTGGTTGATTAATACCTGGTGAGCTTTGATGCTCAAGGAACCTCACCGATAGAGGAAGCCTTTGAGGAGGGTTCCACAGCCTCACACTGAAGTGTTAGAACACACAGTAAATACCAGAAAGATCTCCAAAAAAGCAGGGAAATTGAAAACCAAACTCTACATTCTTGCAATTTCTAAGCATTTCTCTTTTTTCCTTTTTTCTTTTTTTTTTTTTAAGTGTTACCCTCCCTTATCCATCTAAGGAAGCAGAAAGCAATGCAATTTCCAGTTCTTTTAAAAATCCTTAGCAGGTCACCTCTAACGCTGGGATGGCTGGCTGTGATCTGCTTCCAAGACTGTTGCATCAGAGCTCAGAATCCCAGGACGAACAACTCCCTGCTTGAGTGGGGACAGCTCTTCGAGACCTGTGCTCACAAGAGGGGCCCCAGGCAGTGCAGCGGGGGGAAGGAGGGAGCACTGCATCCCTCTGGGACATGAATGTGGGGCTGCCCTGGAGTGTGGCTCGGGCTGGAGGAGCCTGGGATCCTCTCACTGCCTGCTCTGTGCACGGTGGCAGAAGGTGGCCCCTAAAGTGTCCCTGCAGATCCCAGAACTCCCACACTGGCTGAGGCCATCCCCCTGCAGCTCTCGGCTCCGGCTGATCTAGCAGAACTGCACTGGGCAGAGAGGGACCATGGGATGCATCCTCCAGCAGCTCCCATTCTCTACAGCTCCTTATTCTGGAAGGGAAAGGGAAAAGGGGGAAAAAAGGGAAAAGGGGGAAAAAAGGGAAAAGGGGGAAAAAAGGGAAAAGGGGGAAAAAAGGGAAAAGGGGGAAAAAAGGGAAAAGGGGGAAAAAAGGGAAAAGGGGGAAAAAAGGGAAAAGGGGGAAAAAAGGGAAAAGGGGGAAAAAAGGGAAAAGGGGGAAAAAAGGGAAAAGGGGGAAAAAAGGGAAAAGGGGGAAAAAAGGNGGGGGAAAAGGGAAAAGGGGGGGAAAAGGGAAAAGGGAAAGGTGACTGGAGAGGCAGGAGCTCCTTCTCCCAGGCCTGTCCTGCAGCTCTTACCATTCAATGCTCAGAGACCTGGGCCGGAAGGCAGACAGCTCGGCCGAGCCATACTCAGCTTTCCTTCTCTTCTCCTGCTTCTGCTTCACCGACAAGCGGTGGGCAAACCTAGCGAGGCTGCTCTCTGACCTGGGGAGGGGAGAGGAAAGGTGTTAATGGCACTGCAGCCCTGGCTCCAGGCATACCCGGGGCACAAAGCCAGGAGGTGCTCAGTGCTGAAAGGAGGGGGCTCCCAGTGGGTCAGCGGCACTGGGATGGGGTGGGAAGTGGAGGAGCAGCAGCAGGTTTGGTATTGCTCAGCAGGCCAGGACCAGCATAGGTCCATGTTAGCCAAACTGGAGCTGCAGCCTGGCAGGCTCAGAGCACCAGGTCCTGCTCCCTGTGCAGTAAAATCACCTCGCCAGGCTGTGCATTCCTCCCCAAACTCCAACTGGTGACAGCCGGCACTGGAGAAACAGCCATTGGTGGAGAGAACCAGATTGAATCAAAGGCCACACACTCCTTCAGAGAAACCCTGGGTCCTCCCAGCTGGGGCTCCCAAACACCGGAACAGCTTCCCTGAGCAGGACTGACATGGAAATCAGCCCACATTAGGGAGGTTTTGGAGGAGGAAACAGAAATGTATGGGAGCAAATGGATTCAACTGAAGGATATGTCTGTGCTGGCAAAGCCCCTTCCCACCAGGTGGGGTGCTCCAGCGTCGCTCCCAGCCCCCGGGACCTGGGAAAAGCACATCCCCAGGCTCCAGGAACATGCTGCACATTCTGCTCCATCCCAGCCTTGTTCAGAGGAGAGCTGCTGGCACAGGACACATCTGCCCTGTCTCCCAGCCCTGTGGCACACAGGCTGAGATTTGCTGAGGAGGCGTCTGCCCCACAAAGACCCTCAGCCCTCAGCTTCCCTCAGGCACACGGAGCCCCCAGAGGCCCCTGGCATCCCCAGCCCGGGGCTGAACATGACATCATAGCCCATCCCTGCTGCCAGCAATGGGGGCAAGGGACAACGAGCCTGGGGAGCTGGGGCACCCAGACTTGGGCACACGACCAGGCTGGTGGCACTGGGGCTGTGTGCCAGCCCTGCCAAACACACCATCACAACCACTGCCTCCTGTCCTCCTTTTATGTGCCAGCACCTGCTCAGCCAGCCCTGGGCTGGGCAGGGAAGGGGACAGGAGCGATTTGACAGAGGTCCCAGGGAATGAAGGACAGAGTTGGGGGGCACTTTGAACCTACACACATTGCTAAAGCCTCTCCTCTCCTCTCCAAACCTCTCCTCTCCTCTCCAAACCTCTCCCTCTCCTAAACAAAATACCTCCAAAGAAAGAGAAAAAGAGAAGGTATTTCTCAGAGCTGAGAGCTCCCTGCCTTTCCTCGCAATAATTAGGCCAGCCCCGACCAACTAACAGTTTTTTCCCTGATACATTTTAAACACAGACATCTTCAATTCATTAACTGGTTACTGATTTATTTTTCAGCTTATGAATTGCTGTTGCTGGGGATGGGGTGGAGACAGCTTTCTGGAGAGGACTCTTGTCTCTCAAGTCCCTGCCGGCAAAGAGCTGTTCAGGCCTTCCAGGGTCATTCTTTACATTCCTGAGAAAAATCCTACTTTGATGTAAAGGATGAGGTTTGCCTTAAAAGAAACCCAACAAGAAACCCAAACCCCAGCTTTCCCCCACTCACAGCTGGAGGAAGAAGCGATGAAGAGGAGTGAACCTGGTGCCCACAGAGAAGAGCCCAGCCCCAACACCATCCCCACCACCTCACTCTCCTTTGATCTGGTGTCAAAGCTCAGATGGAACTGAGAAGATCCCATTTAAGGAGGGGTGAGAGGTTGGCATTGACAGCCAATGCTCTGCAGCAGCCCCAGGCATGGTGTGGACACCTGGATGAGCAGGGCTGACCCAGGAATGGGGCTGGGCAGTGGGAACAGTGCTGCTGGTTCCCTCTAGCATCTCCTCAGTGGCATTTGGCCTGCCCCTTCCCACCTGCCCGGGAGGAGCTCCTGCCACCCTGCAGGGATGAGGGCTCCAACTCCAGCTGAAAGGATGCTGGGGGTGTTTTATTTCCTGAGATCTGTCTGCTGTGCTGGCCCCACCTCCACCACACTCCCTGCACCATTACAGCCACCCCTCCCAAACTGGTCCCCAGCAGGGATGAGGGGCTGAGAAATTCCAAATGCCCTGCACAGATGCAGGAAGGCAGCAGCCCCAGTGACAAATTCCTCTGTGGTGCCGGTACATGGCCTTTGCAATGATCACCACAGGGACAATTACACATCCAGGAGCTTTACGCCAGCACTGCTCCCTGCCCAAGCACAGCAAGAGCAGCCACTACGTCCTTCAAATTGGATAAACCCAACAGCATCTGTCAAGAAGAGCTGGTGGGGGGAAACAGGGCAATGTGCCACTTGTCATCAGGGTTAGGGATGAAGGAGAGTTTGTCCTGGGCTGGTGGGGCTGGAGTTCCTGGGTGCTCAGGAACACGTGGCCTTGCTGTGAGCCCCAAGTCATGGCATCAAGGGGAAGGCACAAGGAGAAAGTGGATGGATGCTGTCCAGCCCAGGGCCAGTGCTGCCCAGATCTGCCTGATGCAGGACAGACAAGCCAGCCCATGTATGAGTCAGAAGTTGACCAAGAATCTTGGGGTGCTGATTTTACCCCCCAGACCTATTGGCCACCACCTCCAGCTGCTACAGTCCAGGTAAAGGAATGTCAGAAGACAGCTCTGACAGCCCAACACCTCCCCCCTGAGAGCTGTAGGCAACTCATCCAGCCATGAACCAGCCTCTCTCACCTCTGCCAGACCCCAAAGCTTCAACAGAAGCACTGCTAATTATAAGCCAGGAGCACATTACAGATCATCTGGCAATTTATACAGAGCTGCTTTACATAAACTGTGCTGCAGAAGGGGGAATGAATCATACCTGCTCTGCCGTGACTGCGCCGGCAAGCGCAGCCGACCTGCTGCCCCCCGCCCCAGCAGGGCCCTGATGCTGGGTCAGCTCCTCTGAGCTGCTGTGCTGACTTGCTCTGGACCCCTGGAGTCAGAGTGCTCCCAAGGCTGGGATGCTCCCACAGCACTGGGCATTGTGCTGGGCCTGGGCTCTGTGGGTGGCAGCGGGGGTGAGCATCTAGCACCGGGAGGGGGATGCTGTTGAGACCACACTATTACTTCCCAAGTGTTTTCCAAACAACAATAAATGTCCCTGTCCCTTGAGAAGGATCAGCATCAGGGATTTTAAGGTAGAAGCAGGGAAACTGAGGCACGGAGAGAGCATGCATGCAAGACAGATTGTCAGCATCCTTCCCCTTGTGCGCTTATCTGATGGGCAGGATTTCGGTGCCTTCCCCCATCAGGACCACACACTCAGCCCCACAAGTGCTAGTCTGGGGAACAGGCAGCCCCAGGTGCCACTGTCATCTTGAGCCAGCTTCATCCCAGCCATGGGATAGGGACAAGGCCAGCACTGCTCCTCCAGCCACGGGATAGGGACAAGGCCAGCACTGCTCCTCCAGCCCTGCAGCCGGGCAGGATGCAGGCTCACCTACCCAGCCCTCCATCAGAAGCAGCATTTCTGCAGCAGCTCAGCCCTGGAGCAGTCAGGGCTCAGTGGACACAGCTGGCACCTGCCAAGACAGTCCCCACACACCAAGGGGACACGTGGGAAAAGGCATCAATTGGAACATCAACCACAGCAACGGGAAGAATTGTCTCCTGACAACCAGAGAAGGTTGTTCAGCTACTGTGCTGTATCATAAATCACACCTCTATGACTTGCCATCTGTCAGCCAGATTACACGTGTTCAGAGTCCCATGTCAGCATTTAAGTCAGAACACTGCATCTTTTCCCAGAAATAATTATCAGTGCTGAGGGCTCTTGCAGCAATATTCATCTTCAGCCCTACCCTCCAAAGCTCTGGATAGAACAGAGCTGGTGTTCCCAGAGGGCAGGACCACCACTGTGGCACAGCGATGCACAGCCTCCATGTGACATGTCCCGCTAAACCCACTGTTTCAGGCACAGGGAGGGGCAGGGTCTGGCCCGGCAAACTCCCCCGTGGCATCAGCCACGGCATCCAGCACCTTGAACAGAGCAGGCAGGAAAAGGCAGAAGCAGAGGCTGCTGCTAAAGGGAGACAGGGACAGTGCTGTCCCCAACCTCGTGTGCGCTGAGAGCCTGGGAGTGTCCAACCAGCATGAGCAGAGTGCCCAGAGCAGCACTTGGACCCCAGCCTGGCAAAGGAGGAAGAGTCTAGTTAAGCACAGGGCACAGCTGCCACTGCCCCGATGCACTGAC
This sequence comes from Drymodes brunneopygia, assembly GCA_013400955.1. NCBI lineage: Eukaryota > Metazoa > Chordata > Aves > Passeriformes > Petroicidae > Drymodes > Drymodes brunneopygia. The sequence goes on from VZTZ01009363.1 coordinate 86,133, forward strand.
ACGTAAATCCCTTCATCCCATAGGTTTTCTGGGAGTCCATCCCCATGGGGGTGACTGCCAAAGCCCCCAGCCTGCAGTGGGAACGCAGGCAGAGTACGGACATGGTGGGCTGGCAGCCTGTCCCTCGTGCCTGTGCCTCGGGCAGCTCTCTGAGCTGGCACCGGACACGGCACCCAGCACACAAATCCCTCAGCTGTCCTGGGATGAGGACAAGGGGCTAAAGCACTGCCCTCCGCCCCCTCGCCGGCCAGGCAGGCGGATGAACAGTGACATTTCCCGAAGCTCAGTACAGAAATAGGCGGCGACCGGATTCATCCCTCCGGCTTCACTCGCCGCGCACAGGCGTGAATCTGGCCGGTGCTTCGCAACCACCGCCGCATCCCCCACACCACAACTGGGAAGTGATGACATGCAAAATCCTGATCCCTCGGCTCTGCATCCCTCCCTCCCCTGTGGTGATCGGCTAAAAGCCTTTTGGCAGTTTGCAGCCGCCGGGGTGAGCATGTGCCCGCGGGAGCCTCAGCCCCTGATGGCACAGCACGACTCTGCCATGGCCAAAGCTGTAGGGACACCAGGGGCCAGGTAGGCACAGCTGCCCCGAGCCACGGGCAAGGGATGACTGAGATGACGAGAGTGCCAGCCCAGGCACTGGCACAGGATAACCAGCACCAGCAACACCTCTGCCCCACCAACGCACCCACCAAAGCACTCATCACCACAGGGGCACCAGCCATCCATCCCACAAGATATCACATCCAGGCAGGAACAGCTCCCACTTGTTGCACGCTCCCTAGCCTGAGACTCGGGAGCCAGCACGTGTCTGCATATGGCTCTGAACTAACCCAGATGCAGGCAGGCATCTCCCAGTCCCTTCCATCAGCACAGGCAACAGTCCCGGGATGAGCCATGGGCTGTGGGGAGCCCAGGCAAACAAGCAGTATTTCCCTCCTTGGGGAGCAGCCCCTGCACAAGCTTTGAGCTCAGCTTATCCCCACAGGCATCCTGGCTGCAGCTGGTCTGCAGAAGGTGGCTGTGCCCAGGGTGAGCAGTGCTAGGAGCACACAGCCCTGCATGCCCTGGAGCTGTGGGGTTTGGCTCCTGGCAGTGTCTTATTTGCACACGTACAGTCAGGATAAAATAGAGGGAAAATAACCAAAGCTGGAAAGGTTCTTCCCAAGCAGGGAGCAGTCTTTTGGGAGAGAGAGGATTTGGAAAGGACAGACTCATGGCCATGAACACACAGTCAGCCTCCAGGCAAGCCGTGGCTGAGCACACCATTCACAGCAAGCCCTGCTCACCGGTGGCACGCTTCCCACTGACCATGGTCCCAGCCATGAGAGCGTCCCCAAAGCAGCAGCCAGGGCCAGGACCCCAGTGAGCCGTGCCCAGCTGCGCCCTGAAGGGACAGGGAGAGATGCTCGCGAGCCACACAAGCGATGTTCACTCACCTGCACAGCCTCTGCTCCCTTCGCTCCTGGTGCTCTGCTCACCCACTGCCAGAGCAGCAGCTCATCCTAGAGCGTCTCTTCGGGAGAGTCCCTGTCCCCTCTATGCACACTCCCATCCTGAACGGGGTCCCCTGCTCCCATCCGCGTCGCCTGACCTCCTCAGCTGCCACCTCCGCTTCACTCACCCATCACCTCAGGTTTCTCGTTTGCTCTGTGCTTCGCTCTTTTTTTCTTTTATTTTTTTTTCCTCCCAATCTTGTTTCTATAGAAACGAGATTAGCAGAGGGGGAAATAAAACAGCCCCATGTGACTCAGATTCCGACACTGAAGAATCTCCTGGTTGCACTTGCCGTGGATTTACATAATCAGGAGCCTGCGTGGGCTCGGATGGGGGTACCGGGCTCAGACAAGGGAGACAGGACTCAGCGAAGGACAACCAGGTTCAGGTGAGTGGGATAAGGCTCAGGTGAGCAGCACCAGGCTCAGCTGTGGAGGGACCACCAGGCAGAAGTGAGTGATGCCTCATCTCCACTTGCTTTGGGTTTGCCGTGACACTCCTGATGCAATGACATGTGACCAAACCCTGCTGGCACCCCATGAGCCCCTGTCACCCTGCATGGCCCTGCCTCACTACCTCTTCCCATTGAGAACGGGAGAAAGCAGAGGTAGGGATGCTGAAAACTGCTCTGAGTCCCACAAAAACCTCTGGGGTTCCCAGGTGAGCTTTGGAGGAGGAAGTCCCAAGAACCCCCATGTCACCAGGCTGTCCTGACCCTGCCCTCACCACTCAGGAAAGTGCTTTGGGCCACTGGCCTCCAACCTTCATGGACTCATGGGTGACCATGCAGGCAATCTGGTGAGCTGCAGACATACTCCACTCTGCTGACATTCCTCCTACTCAATCTCCTAAATCCACGAGCAGTGACCCAGGATGGGGCACACAAACCATAGACTGAGCTCTTCCATCGCTGTTTTGGGGACCGACACAGGACACTGCCCACAGGGACTTCCCAAGCCCAAACCTTAGCTCCAGGTAAGCTGGGAAGCACTGAGGACCCTGCCTGAGGACCCCCCATGTGTTTCCTTTGCTTGGGGGCAGATGCTGATTGCACATGGCCAGTGCTGCCTGCCAGGGTCACCCACCCATGGCTTCTGCTGATGATCTCCCCTGTCTGTATGGGACACTGCCCTTCTTCTGCTGCACTTCTGGAGGCTGAACCCACACTCAGCCCCCACTCCCCAGTCACTGCCCAGGACTGAAAAAGAGGCAGCATGCCCTTTTACTTGGGTATTTTTTATAGCAACAGGACAAGGAAAAACAAGTTTTGAAGTAAGAGAGGAGAGATTTAGATTAGATGTTCGGAAGAAATTCTTTGCTTATAGTGTGGTGAGGCCCTGGCACAGATTGCCCAGAGAAGCTGTGCCTGCTCCTGGATCCCTGGAAGTGTCCAAGGCCAGGCTGGATGGGGCTTGGAGCAAACTGGGATAGTGGAAGGTGTCCCTGCCCATGGCAGCGGGGTGGAACAAGGTTATCTTGAGGGTCCCTTCCAATCCAAACCATTCCATGGTTTCTATGATTCTATGAAATGGGAATCTGGAATGATGTCCTGCCAGAACACAGCAGTGAGGTACCTTCGCCACAGAACAGCACAGGAGCTCAGCTGGGTTAGCAAGGCAGCAGAACATCTCAGGAGGTTTGGCTCCTACCTGAAGGATGGGGCATTGGCTTATCCACTTTCTCCAAGTCTCTGGTTTTCCTTTGGGATTTCAGTGTCCCACTTCCCAGGCTGACTCAGCCATGATCAGCTGGTGAGCTCTGCTGCTGTGAGAGCCCCAGGCCTGCCTGCAAGGTATGACATTAGGAAACCTCTCCCCCCCAGGGCACACTGGTGTTCAAGAGGGTCTCAGTTCCCTCCCTGATGAGCTCAGGACAGATCAGACAGCATGTCAGAGCAGCTGTGGGCAGCCACACTGAGAGCAAGTGATGAATTTGGGCATATCCATCCAACCAAACTTTTCCATGAGTTGTCCCAATGGGCTGGGGATCTGTGTGTGTCAAGGCTGGGTGGTGCTGCAGAGAAGTAGCCAAAGGCTCATGCAGTGAGGAGAGGATGAACTCTGTGAGGACCCCGGCTCACCCACCTGCTGAGGACACAGCTTCACACCCAAAACCACCCTGTCTGGTGGGACCCAGCAGAGCTGGGGATGCCTGTTCTGACCCAACGAGGAGGGTGCTCAAGGGCAGGACAATTGAGCAGCAGCCTGAGGCTTCCCAAGACCAGGGAGAGGGACCCTGGGGATGCTGCAGATGGAGAAAGAGTGGCAGGATTTGCATGAGAGGGTAAAAAAAGAATGTAGAGGGCTCATCAAAAGGGAATAAGGAGAGATGTCTAACAGCCCTGGGATATGAAGCTGCAGCTCTAGACAAGTTGATCCTGAGACCCTGAATCATTCCTCCTCCTGCCACAGCTCACCTCAACATAAGCCATTGCTCTGATTACCCTAAAACAGTAAAGGAAAGATGGGTCAGAGTGCAACATCCCGAAAACCACAGCCCAGGGCAGCCCCTTTCACTGGTCTATCACAGCTGTGGTCACTGGGGAGTTGGGGAAGAGATTTTTATGACACCAAGTCTCAGTGGTCACTGATATTGCCAGATATTGGGGGCCATAATCAGTGCTTAAGGCTTGTCAGTAAGCACTGCTGTGCCAAGCCTGGCTCTTCACAAGCTGAGCAGATGCAGGCACCAGGACTGATGCTGGGCTGGCATCCCAGGGAAGGATCAAGCTGGGCTCGGCAGGACCTGGCTCTGCAGCCAGAAGTCAGGCAGAGCAGATGGAATCCTCTATTTAAAGTATAACAGGGTCACAGAAACTTCTGCCAGCAAAAGCACTTGGATACCTTGATCTAATTATAGCTGGCATTATCAGGCTGCATTACAATTAGCAAGTCAATGGCCAGTCTCTATTTCTGGTCTGCAACACGAGGTAGGTTGGTATTCCAAGGAAGAAGGAGAAGGGAAGCAGGGGGAGCAGGACGGAGATCCCTCACAGCGTGTTTAAATAAGCAGCACAGCTGCTTCTGCTTGCTGTGGAAAGGTGAGTTTTATTTGGAGAATGTTTATATGGGAAGCCAAGGAGAGAAACATAACCCATCCCTTCAGCACAGCCTCTGTCAGTCATCTGAGGGCAGCCCCTGACCCTGAACCCGTTCGTTCCCCCGCGATGGTGAGGGCTGTCCGCACCCTCCAGGTGAGCTCTGGGTCCCACCAGACCTGTCTGTCCTGTGCCTTGGAGCAGAACCCTGGCCTGGCTTTTCACGGCATTGTTAAGGTTGGAAAAGTCCTCTCAAAACATAAAATCCAACCATTCCCCCAGCACTGCCAAGGCCACCACTAAACCATGTCCCCAAGTGCCACATCCACACAATTTTTAAATGCTTTCAGGGATGGTGACTCCACCACTGCCCAGGGGCAGCCTTTTCCAATGCCTGAGCACTTCCATTTCTTTCAGTGAAGACTTTTTCCTTAATATCCAATCTTTTCTAAGCTATTTAGAAGCCAGATTAAAGCAGCATCCAGGAGGGAACCCAACCACATATCCTATCTGAACTCTATTCCCATCAGCCTGTCCAGTGTCCAGCACCAGGCCAGTCACTTAAGGACAGCAGCCAGAATCCCTGGAAATGGCTGACATTTTTAGGACATCTTTTTGTTTTCTTTGAAAACCAGAGTTTTGTCAAACTTAGAGCATTTGATGCAAAGTATATGATGCTAATCCAAGCAGAAGGAACCATCTGATGAGTCCCAAATTAAAATGTTCCTTTGTTTTGGCTTTCAAGCATTGCATTTTAATACTAATGCACAATATGAATAGAAGGTAAATTTGCATGTCCTTCCCCTAAAAATTCTCTCTCAAAACAATAATTTTATTCATTTGCATTTTGACAATAACAACTGTCCCCTCTCTGACCAACATCTGTGCTGTGACAGAGATGCTGGGCACACGTGCCATAGCCTGGTGAGTCATTCTGCACCCCAGCATACCTGTGCCATCGGGGGGACCGGACCTGCACCAGTGTCATATTCCCCCCCAAGTAAACACCTTCCAGCGGGAAACCCATCCCCACATGGCTACAAGCCAGGAAGCATCCCAAGGGTGGACACAGCAAGGAGGCAGTGGGATGTGCTGCCGAGAGCCCAGGGGTATGAATGCAGCCTGAGAAGGGGCTGCAGGACCTTGGAAGAGGTGGGATCCTGAGGAAAATGTAAGATGATCAGGAAGTTTCCTCTCTTTCCAGATTCTAAGCAATATTTAGGCTGGGATCTGCACACCTGTTGCATTGTCACATTAAGATCCCATCCTCACCATTTGGTGCTATAAAACAGCTGAAAAGAAGAGAAGGACTTGGGGGTGCTGGCTGAGAGCTGGAGATGCCCCAGCCATGAGCACCCAGAACCCCCTGAGCCTGGGCTGAGCCCCCAGGATGGGCAGCAGGGGAGGGGGGAGTTCTACCCCCTCAGGTGAGACTCCACCTGCAGAGCTGCCTCCAGCCCGGAGCCCAACAGCAGAATGACGTGGAGCTGCTGGAGTGAATCCAGAGAAAGCCATGGAGATGCTCTAAGGTCTGGAGCCCCTCTGCTCTGGAGCCAGGCTGGCAGAGCTGGGGGTGCTCACCTGGAGAGGAGAAGGCTTCAGGGAGACCCGAAAGCCCTTTCCAGTGCCTAAAGGGGCTCCAGGAGAGCTGGAGAGAGACTTAGGACAAGGGATGGAGGGGTAGGACACAGGGAATGGCTTCCCAGTGCCAGAGGGCAGGGTTAGATGGGATATTGGGAAGGAATTGCTCCCTGGGAGGCCCTGGCACACGGTGCCCAGAGAAGCTGTGGCTGCCCCTGGCTCCCTGAAAGTGTCCAAGGCCAGGTTGGACAGAGCTTGGAGTACCCTGGGGTTGTGGAAGGTGTTCCTGCCTATGGCAGGGGGTGGAATAAGATGAACCTTAAGGTCCTTTTAAATGGAAACCGTTCCATGATCCTATGATTGCTTATAAGCAAAGATCTTTCTCTGACTCCCAGCCATGAACCAGATCATTGACAAGGACCATTTCATGTCTGGCACATACCAGTGTGCTTCACCCCCAAAATTAACAGTCCATTTAAAACCCAAAAATCCATCCATATACAGACAACAAATAAATAAAACCTACAAAATAACATGGTCAAAAATTCCTTTCCTTGGGCAAAATTCCCATCACGTTGCTTGTTTTTAAGAATTCTATCATCTCCCTCTGTGATTGTTTTCAATGAAGATATCTGTCACTCCTTCCTGAGTAGCAGGATGGAGATCTTGGGCTCTTCCAAGCGGGCTGTGTGAGCATGATGGATTGTCCGTGTGCCAAGTCAGAGGAACGTGCAGACTTCCTCCTGTCTTGCCAGGAGTCAGGTTTTCAGAATTCCCCTACTACCAATTACAGCTTTTATCCTAATTAAAAAGATACCAGGAAAAATAAAGAAAAGGACAAAATCCAACCAATCTCTTTGTTCATGTGCAATCAGCAGGGATGGGTAAGGAGAGGCTCAATCCTCCTGGGAACTTTGTCTCCCTCCACTCACGCCAGCTGAGCCCACATACGGTGAGGCAGCACCATGCCGTGCTGGCACCCCCGCCATGCGACCCGCAGCCACCCCAGCCTGTGCCTGCAGCCACCCCAGAGTGTGCCTGCAGCCACCTCAGCCTGTGCCTGCAGCCACCCCAGAGTGTGCCTGCAGCCACCCCAGAGTGTGCCCGCAGCCACCCCAGACTGTGCCCACAGCCACCCCAGAGTGTGCCCACAGCCACCCCAGAGTGTGCC
>VZTZ01009363.1:93723-133493 GCA_013400955.1 Drymodes brunneopygia
GTGCCGCCAGCCACCCCAGCGTGTGCCCACAGCCACCCCAGAGTGTGCCCACAGCCACCCCAGAGTGTGCCCACAGCCACCCCAGAGTGTGCCTGCTCTCCCCATGCGGGGACAGCCCCGGGGGATGTGCTGTTGTTTAGTCTGAGCGCAGCCCTCGTGCTGGAGCCGCCTCTTGTTTTCCATGGCCCCGTGTCCCACGCTGCGCACAGGAATGGAAAAGCTTGTTATTCTGGGCTGCTGGGCGGCCGGGGCCTTCCAAGAGCTGAGAGCAGTGATGTGGTTAAGGCGAGCCCGCAGAGCCTCCATGGTTCCAGCTCCTGGCTGGCACCCACCTCCTCCAGCAGACCAGACCGCCTGCCATCAGCGCCTGCCATCGCGACAGGCAGGTGACAGGAGCTGGCTGGGCCTGGGCACACTGATGTGCTTACGTGTCCAGGTGTGCTTGCACGGGCCTGGAGGGAGGGGGAAGGATGGGAGAAAGGTGACAGAGTACGAGCCCAGACCCCAGAGGCACCAGGACAGCTGCCCAGAAATGGACCCCTCAGCATCCCACTGGCCTCAGTGCTCAGGAACGGCACAAAGCAGGGCCAGGACATATCCCTTTGGGTGATGGAGCACTGAAACAGGCTGCCCAGAGGGGCTGGGGAGTCTCGTTCTCCAGATATGTTAAAAACACAGCTGGACACGATCCTGTGCAACCTGCTGTAGGTGACACTGTGCTTTAGCAGGGGTTGGACAAGATGATCTCCAGAGGTGCCTTCTGACCCCAACCACTACATGAAGCCATGGCTCTGCTGCATCTGCAAGATTTGGGTAGTTGGGCATTCTGGTGACCCCCAAGGGCACCCAGTACCTCTGTGTTTCACTCACAAAGCTCCTCAAACTGATAAAGACCTATCAAAGAAATCAAATCCCAACCTATGGAGGATCCTGGGCAACCAAAGGGAAAAAGGAGAATGGCAAAATACCACAAGTCTGATTATGAGATGTAACACTGGTGTTCCCCAACACCAAACAGGAAAAATTCCCTGAAGTATTTTAATGGTCAGAAGAACACCACCATAAAATGCCACCATGTTACCACAGCACTATTCTGCCCTCTGCGGTTCCTCTCCTACAGAGAGCAAGTGATTATTAGAGACAGCTGGGCCCACACCACAGACCCTACTACACTGCCAGCATCTCCTGGTCCCAGGATGGGCTGCAGGAAGATACAGAGCTGTGGGGGGCACCTATGGAACTTGTGCCCTGGCCCCTGGATGGACCTGGTTGGGGGCTGGGAGGTGGAGACCCTCCAGGCCGCAGTTCCAACCACGTCTATCCATGCCAAACAAAAACGTCCCTCTCTGGTTTTCCCTTAGGACTTGTGAGCATGTCAGGAATTAAACCCAGTCTCCTGGGCTCACTGCACTGGTGCAGGAATCTGCATCTTTTTCTCTTGCCTGTGCCCCAGTTCTTCCCAGTTCAGTGAAAACCCCTCCCCACCTTGCCCAAGGCACTTCAATGTGCATGGGGATGCAGGATGCTGCTTAGCAGCCCTTGAAATAATGGGGACCAGGAGAATGGGAAACACATTCCTGCAGGCAAACCATGGCTTCTTCAAACTTCCTCCCAGTCAAAAATTTCCCTTGAAAAGGCATGACAGGGAGTTACAAAGGTCTCTCTTGCAAGAAGGGGAAAAATGCAGGAGAGAAAAGCCCTTGGCATGCCTCCCCCACAGCCAGCTCTGGCCCCTGCGGCTGCCTTGGAGGTTTGAGGGACTTGAAGGGATTTGCGACGCAATAAAAACATTCCTGCTTGCAAAGCATGAAACCCCAAAAGTTTATGGGAAACCACTGTCTTCGGGATGTCTGCATATCTTCAGGCATCCTGGGAGCTGTAGTTCAAAGAAACCAAGAAAAAGCAAGCAGCCGATAATGATGGTTTCTGGATGGAGGTGGTGTGACTATTGGCTCCCGCACGAAAGCCTGAATTTCTGGGATGCTGAGCCCATTTCTGCAGCCAAGTGAGAGAAGAGCTCCTTGGCGCCTGGGGCAAGAGGGACTCCAGCACCACAGCGAGGGAGAGCGAGAGGCACCCAGGGAAGGGCAGCCCAGAAACCAGGCACTGATGACTTGAAGAGAGATGCACTGCAGCAGAGGCTAAGAGGGATGGGCCAAAGCCATTTCCAGGGCTCAGAACCTAGCTGGAGCACGGCCTTGCCTGTGAACTAAAACCTCTGTTCCTCAGTTTCCCCATTTACTCTTCTTATCCCCCTATCCCCAAGGGCTGCAAGGATTGGCCTTTGCTGTTTGAACACCCATGGGGAGCTGAACTCCTCAGAAGCCAGCTGTCCACACTGCACCAGCAGCATTAAATCACCTCCAGGCCCATTTCCTCTGAGCCCATGAAGGACAGCTGTGCCAGCCAGGCTGCTGAAAGGCACTTCAGTCCAACACAAGAAACTCTTCATGCAAGAGTCACCTCCCAGCAGGAGAACCAGCGGCATGTGACACCCTCCAGATGAGGCACTACCTGAAACTCCCACCCCTGAAATGCCCTGGGGTGCAGGGGCAATGGTGGGGGAACAGAGATGTGAGAGGCTGTGTATCATTCTGGACTGTGTGTGGAGTGACACAGGAGATACTTTAATTTCCAACCAAGGAATCCTGCAGCAAAGACCACAATCTGGGTAAAGCCAGCACTGGAGACATGAGCCAGGCAGGTGACCTTTTCACTTTGTATCGTGGGCTTGGGCTTCACCGGCCAGAGCATGAGAGTGCCCCATGGCTGTGCAAGGCCCTCTCTGACACTGGACAACACCTGCCCACCAAGGCACCACGAGGCACAGAACCGTGGGGACAAACCCACAGTGTCAGACTTTGCACCAGCTGACACAACCAACTCCAGCATGGTGTGCTCTGCTCGCCACTGTGACCTGAAGGCCTCAAAAGTGGTTTCAGACACTTGGAAAGCAAAGATAAACCACAGGAGACTTTGTCCTTGGGGAAGATTTGTGGCCCTGAAGAATGAAGAAGAGGTAGAGCATTCACACAGGCCATAGCAGCATGGATGCCATTCCATGGATGCTCTCCAGCTGTGGCATCTTCCTGCTCCAGAGCAGAACATGTTGCATGTTGTTGCCAAAACCACACGTTGGTGCTCACCAAACGCTGCCCGTGGGGTGGGAATACCACAGGAGGCAGACCCCCAGAACACAGCACTGTTCACACCTCACTGACACTCCATCCCTCACAGAGCAGGGGCTTTCAATTCCTCAGAGCCAATCTAGTGTGATGAGGCAGCAGGTCCACAGGCAGCTCTGCAGCCCAGAGTTCAGTAACTGGAGGTTCCACAGCAAGACACCTTGGTTTTGCAGAGCTGAGCCCTCTGCTCTGGAGAAGAGTGGCTGGAATGTTTCTGGGCCAGCTGTGCCTTCACAGGCAGTGAAAAGGGCACCCTGAAATGGTCAAGGCCAGGGCACATAAGCTGAAGACCTACCAAAATTTAGGACATCACGCCGATGCCTCTTCTTTCCTTTTCCTTGACTGCCAAACTCACACAGCAATCCTGATCTCCCCTGGAACTAAATCCAGATTGACTGAAAGCACCCTGTGGACACAGCCCTGTTCCAAGGCTCTGAAACTCCAGGAAATACCCACAGCCTGTAGGCCAAGCATCTGGGGTGCAATGCCAGCACTTGCTCCACCTCTCCCAAGGCAGGAGGTCTGCACTGTGGTCTTGCAATGGTTGTCCCTGCTCACTCCAAACCTCAGTTTGGAGCCCTTGTTCTGTTCCTCAGGGCTGATAAAACCCAAGGAGCAGAGCAGGACTACCTCCCATCCAAGCCCAGCCAAAGCACAGCATGTGCCTCCTACACCCACCTCTTGCACCTTAGGTCTTCTCCTGCACTGCTCAACCCTGACAGAGCCTGCACCACGAGCCTCAGCAATGGACATCTTCAAAGCAGAACCTCAGGGAAAGAAGGGAGGAGCAGGGAGCTGCTATTACAGGCCATTCCTGAAAGGAAAAGCAACTTTTTGGGTTCAGAGCACCTCTCAGCAGCTGGAGGAACACACCAGCACTGCCATGGTTTGAGACAGGTTGGCTCAATGCTCCCCAGCATGCACCCTGGGCCTTCTGCAGTCATTTCCCTTTGAATTAACATCGCCTTTCAGATCTGACTGACAATGCTGATGTCTGTCTATTACACCAGGTGTCATTCCCAAAGCTCCTGCATCTTTTTCCAAAAGAGCCAAAGCAGCAAAGGGTTATTAACGAGGGAGACAGTGAGCACAGGGAGGGAACGTGCTGTTCTTTGACAGGAAGTGTGCTAATGAACATTATATAATTAAAGATCAGGAAAACCTCAATGACAACTTCAACCCTAGAAAAGCTGCAATTCAACCCCAAGGAAAACAGTCAAGGAAGAGGAAAGTTCACTGTGGATTCTGGGTCCACATTCCAAAACTTTCACCTCCAGCACCAGGTTGCCCCATTAAAGCAGAGTCTGACACAAGGCTCATGACAGAGGTATCCCCAAGGCCCTCTGCTAATTCTGGGTATGATTTCAGCCAGCCACCACCCGATCCTGATGGAAAGCTGTTAGGTGATAGCTGAATGAGGGCTTTGCAAGCCACTAAGAGCACCGTGCAGACACAGATCCTTGTCTTTTCTTTCAGCACATTCCTTGGGGACATGTGGCCCTGGCGTCCTCTCTCCTCATGCCTCCTTGGAGCTGGTTAATCCACAGAGAGGAAGAGGAGCTTGCACACCATGATGTTTGTGGCTTCGCAAGTGGCTTTCAGGTTTGCTTGAATGGTTTGCTTGAACACTTCAGTGGTTTCCAGGCTTCATCTCCTTAGGCACTGCAGGGGCTGCTTTCACAGGAGGAAGTCCAACAAAACACTTCAGCATGCGCCCATCTCCCAGGTAAGAGCAGCCTGTGGAGATCCATGCTCCAGAAAAACACTTCCCCGGATGTGATGGAGATGCCACCATGAAAGCCCCACCTGAGTGGGACCTCCTAGGGCTGCCTCTCCCCAGGAAAAACAGCAAACCTATATTGAGTATCAACCTATACTTTAGGTGTTTAAAAACAAGCACAACTCACTCCACTCTACAAAACAACAAAACTCCTGGAAAAACAGAGCACAAACTGTGCCTTCACTCATGCCCCACCAAGCACCAACCCAGGGTGAGCAGAAGCAGCTGAGTCCAAAGAGAGTCTCATTCTCTAGGGAACATTAATGCAGCCCTGGAGATGGTGGTGACAAGTGAGCCCTGGGCCACTGGCTGAGCTCAGTGGGAGACGGGGCTGGACCCCAGTGGGACAGATGCTCTAAATTAGGAATGAAAACATTGCCTCCCAGCTCAGCAGAAGGGTACACTCAAAGTGAGCCCTTGTCCGGGACAGCCAGCAAGCGAAATGAGGCGATAACAACAGGTCTGCCAGAATCCAAAATATACCCACAGCTTGTTTTGAATTACTTTGTGCTGGGCTTTAAAATATGCTGAAAAATTTCCATCCAGCCTGGCTGTGGAGCTGCAGGAGGACCCTGGGGTTTGTTTCCAAATACAGTGATGCTGATGTCAATTTCTCCCCATGGGTAGAGAAAAAAGAGAACTCTTGGGGAGGGCAGTGCTGAGAGGAGAGAGGGGGCAAGAATCCACCCAGTGTGCTCTGGCAGTGATTTTGGGTGGGGACTGCACAGTATCCCCACCAGCGGCTGTAGGGGGGAGCAATGCTCCCTCCCAGCACCGGGAAGCGCCCCATGGACACACCAAGCTGAGTTAAACCAGAGAGGGAGATCTGCTCCCTAAGCACAGCAGCACAGCCCGTCACCAGCACTGGAACCTCTTGCTTGTGGCTCAAATCAACACAGCTCCATTACAAACAAACCTGTGGGAGGGAGAGGCAAAGAAAGAATCCCTCGAGGAATCTGCAAGGCACTGGAGGAGCTAAAAATAACCACCACCAACAAATCAATCTAGAAACAGAAAGCTAAAATCCCTAATAATAGAGGGTTGCCAGGTGGAGGAGGGAGATGCCTGGCACCCTGTGGCCTAGCTCTGCCCACCAAGAATCCTGCAGAGACTGGGGGCACAGGAATGTGGGACTGAGGGGGCACTGCTGCCTCTGCCTCCAACAGACACCAGCTCCCATACAGGGAAGCATGGCATCATTTCCCTGTTGCTTCTTACCTTTGTGTTTACAGATTGCCTCACAAGATGGTCCAGCTGACTCCAAAGAACAAAGGTGCTTCAGCCAAACTCCCTAGTCCCTCCTCCACTCCATTCCAAGCTACAGAAATGGAGCCAAATCTTGTGTCTTTTCAAGTTCTGGTCACCATCTTTCCCACATCCCTCTGGTAAGATCAGTCTGATCTCAGGACTCATCTCTGTATCTATCAGTGCATGGCTGCGCTATTTTCCCCCTCTCAGAGCCCTCCAAGGATGCATATCCCAATCCAAGCCTTCCACCCCTGAACATGTGCCATCACAGACAGAAACCTCACAGTGCAGGTTACGATGATCTCACAACTGTGAGGTAACAGAAACACTCTTGGAAAGCAGATAAAAGGCTCTGGATGGCAACTCAATTGCAATGTGAAATTCAAATGTGAATTTTAGACTTCACTGGACCAGAAGAGTCTGGCCTGGATGTGGTTATGGTAAGTCAGCAGGGTGGAAGAGCCCTGGGTTTGTTCACCAGGTGCACAAGAGAATTCCCAGCCTGCTGGAAAGCCCCAGCACATAGGCAGAGACCTTCTCCTGTCCTGCACGTCCCCAAGGCCAGAAGGGAAGAATGAATCCCAAGGGGGATTGGGAGAGCCCCCCGTGCTCGTGCCATCCCCACCCCCCATGCTGCTGTCTACAACAGGGTGACACATCCACAGCCAAGCAGAGATGTGCCATGGGGGGCTGCACCCATCCAAGGTTTGGGACAATGTCCTCGGTCTGTCCCCACCCCAGCCATGGCACAGCCCCTCTGGATCCGAAGGGCAGAACTGGAGGGACATGAGGCAAGGACAGGCCACCCAGGAGCAGGGACAGGAGCAGGGGAGGAGGTAATTCGATGTGTTGCCCTTGCCTCCCCCCCAGCCCGGCTCAGCTCGGGTGACGGGTGCCGCAGGAAGGGAATGCTGCCCTCCTGACACGGTACACGCTGCTAATCCCACGGCTTTATCTGTCACTTCCGCGGCGGCTGCGGGACCCAGCCCCATCCTGGCCGGCTCCCTGGCGCTCCGGTCGGCTGCTCCACCGAGCTCTGCTCCACCGAGCTCTGCTCCCTGCCTGCCTCCCGGCTGCCTGGCTCCCCCATCCCAGCTCCTTGCTCCCTCCTTGGCGATAAAAACTCCAGGAGGGGAAAGGGGGTGTTGACAGGGTGTTTGTTAAATCAAATGAGCTGGGAATGAGCGGCACCCTCATCAGGCAGTGCTCCCAACTCTCCTGCCAAAAAGGTAATTCCCTGGGCTGGGAGGGGAGAACAGGACTAGAGTGGGGCCGGGGACTCGCACGTGAGGTCTTTGCCGACACAGGGCACCCCTGCGAGGGCAAGGAGCTAGGGAAGCACGGGGGCAAAGTTCCCGCTGGCCACCAGCCCCTGCCCTCCTGGGTGCCTCCCTGCCCCACTGCTCCCTGCAGGGACCCCCATCTCCCTCACATCCCCGACCTCCAGGGACCAGCAGCGTGCCCTGACAGTCCCATGCAGCCCTCTCTGGCTGTGAAGCAAGAGCCCTGGACATGCCTGGAGGGATCTACCCAGGGACACAGACCCCAGCCCGGGGGTCCCCATGGCAGTGCCCACCCGGGCCAGTGCCAGCGCTCTGCCCAGGAGCCCCAGAGGCAGATAACCTGCACTATGCAAGTGCTGGGGCGTGCAACTCGGCAATAGCCCAGCTCTCCAGCTCAGGAATGTCCAAATAAATACAGAAATACATAAAAAGGCCATAAATAAGGTTGCCTGAGATGGTTGTTTGTCTCCCGCCTGGCCAGGACCCCCGCTCCCCTGCTGCTGTTTGCCTTGGCAGATGACAGCTGGGTAATTTGTTTCCATTGCAATGAAGTCCCAATTAACTGGAATAAATTTTTTACACTAAGTGTGTTTGTTTAACAAACTGGCTCTTTCAGAGCCTCACCGAGACCTGATTGATGCATTTGAGGGGAGTGGAAACACGCTGGGTGCTTGGACATTAAAGCTGCAGTGTCTGAGCAGGCAGGGGCTGAAAGGGCTCTCTCTGTGTTTGGGAAATCAAAACTGACACCTCTGATGTCTGGAGTGGGACAGGGGTTTCAGCGTGGCCTTTGTGTACAAATATTGACAGTTTCTCATTCACTGTGGCTGACAACCTCTCCGGTGTCCCTGCGGGGCAGGAGATCCCCCAGGGCCATGCTCTGCTCTGCTGGGAGAAGGTGGGATCCATCACACTGCTAGGATGCACGTGGTCCCTCCTGGGGACAGCACTGAGGGCTCCAGTCAGCCAACAAAAACCCAAAGAAAGGTGGGATTGACTCCACGGACACTGTCAATGAAGCAGAGCCAATGTCTGCAGCAGCAGACCTCATCCCAGCCTTCAGAGATCAGCTTCATGGCTCATGAAGCCATTGATTTACAGCAGCAAAGCCAAGATAGTGAGAAACCAGTCTGAGATGGCTAGAAACCAGTCTGGGATGGCTAGAAACTGGTTGGGAGTCTGAGTTTGGTTTCTGGTTCACATCAGAGTTTTCAGCAATACTCTCCAGCTGAGGGGAGGTGAGAGAACAGAGAAAGCTGATAAAAGCTCAGCAGCAGAATCCTCCTCATCCTCAGAACCATTCAGTTGGGATGGAAACAGCAAAGCCAACTGGACAAATTGCACAACAGGGATCTGGCAGAAGTGGGACTGAAGGCAGGCAGTGAAGGCACTGTGCAGGCAGAGGGGCTGCCTGGGCACACCTGGAGACAGCAGCTCTTGCTGTGCCTCTTTCAGGAGCATCGCTGCTGGGAGCGCCCTCAGGACAAGCAAGACTAAGCTCCCACATCTGCCAGATGGTGGCCTAGTATGCAGAGGGGCAAAAGAGGAACACCATGGATAAAAGATGACCCAACCACCCCTGGGAGTGGTGTCAAAGGCAGGCACCAAGCACCACTGCTGGCTCTGGTGGGATGTCCCACGAGGAAGGAAAAGCCACAGCACAGCTTCATGGCAGAGCCCACGCCAGAACCAGCCCCACGCTGGAGCTGTGTTCCAACTGCCTGGGGAGACACTGCGTGAATAATAAGCACTTCTAGAAAACAAAGCACTTCTGACATCTGAGGGGACAATGAGCGCAGCTGAGCTTTCTCTCCCCGATTGTTTTTTCCTTCATACCTCAAACTGCAAAGGAAAACCTCCAACAGACCCTGCTTGAGAACTGTCAGCTCCAGAGGTATTCTTGAAGCATTCATTGAGAAGGCTTTTCTGTTTCCAATCTAAAAATGGGAATTTTCAGGTCCTAGAGTTCCTTTCATCTGCTTCTCCAGCCCATTTCCTCAAAGCACTGCACACATTTCCATTTACTGTGGGACAAGGTAGTGTTTACCTGTGGCTGGGGGTTGAGCCAATCTCCCACAATCCCTCAGTCTGCCTGAAGTCAATCTGCCTGGGCTGTCCACAACTTGATTCAGTTAAGTCTTTAATTTAGGTGTAAATACCATTATTCATTGTTCCAGGCCCTGACACAGGTTGCCCAGAGGAGCTGTGGCTGCCCCAGCCCTGGAAAGACCAGGTTGGACAGGGCTTGGAGCAACCTGGGATAGTGGAAGGTGTCCCTGCCCATGGCAGGGGTGGAACGAGATGAGATTCAAGGTCCCTTCCAACCGAAACCATTCTGGGATTCCATGATTCTTCAGTATGATCAGCTCATTCTATGTTCAGGATGTGTTGAAGCCACCAGTGGCAGCACTGATGGCAGAGCTCTGCACTGTCTGCCCAGGCTCCCTGTGCAGTCCATGGGGAGATAACAATTTCCCCGTAAGTTAGATGGAATGCTGGTCGTGGTGCTCTTTCACACAATGTCCTGAGCCTGAAGAGACATATGAGCACACTCACCCTCATCCCTTCCCACTGCACAGCTACCCCACTACCCTAAATCCTGTGTCTGACAATGCCAGAAACCTGTAGGAAAGCTGAAATCCTTGGATCACCCTCCATGCACACAGCTTCGTCAGGATGCAGGAAAGACAGCACATTTTCCTCCTTTAACACCCTTACTCACACTTTTCCCTGAGCAAATTAGCACTATCTCCATGTCTCCCGACAGTCTATCAAGCACAGCCCCATCCTGCCTGATTATCCCTCCCAGAGAAAGAGCCGGAGGAGCTCCCAAAGATCCAGCTGATTGCTCACAGAACCTGTGGCTGCCCCATCCCTGGAAGTGTTCCAAGAATGGGGCTTGAAGATACCTGGGATAGTGGAAGGTGTCCCTGCCCATGGCAGGGGTGCAGAACTAGATGATCTTTATGATCCCAACCCAAACCCTTGTGTGATTCTCCAGTGCCGTAGCCCAGCTGCCAATCTGGCACTGCAGGTGTGAGCATGGAGAGAAAATACCACAATGGTATTGGAATAAAAACCCAGATTAATCTGTGGCTGTTCGAAGAAACAGTGTCAGAGCCCTGCTTGTGCTGTGCTGAGGGGCAAAGCTCTTGAGATGATAGGAGGCAGTGAGGTGGAGAAAGGAGAGTGAGGAATGAGAAATTCTCCCTCATGAGCAGAAATCAGAGACACTCGGCACTCCTGGAAGTGCTGTGCTGCTGTACGTGATCGGCAGTGCCTGCGTGGGAGGGTGGCAGGGAGTGAAGAGGAGGGCACTGCACACTTACAATACACACCAGTATATGTTTTGCTTTGGAATTACAGATCTTTTAGCAGTCGGTGCTTGAATAAACACGTATTTACCTTCTCACCAAGCACTGCAACGAGGCACAGCGCATCATACTGAGCAAGCTGCAGGAGCTCAGCCTTAAATGCAAGCTCCCAATGGATAAGAAATAATGTGTTAGCAGGGATTTGGGTCTGAGAGTTGCACACTGGGAGACTCACAGAGGCAGCAGTAAAATCATGGAGTCATGGAAGGGTTTGGGTTCCATCTAGTTCCAATCTCCTGCCATGGAGTGCAGAATAGAGTGGTCAGTACAGATGAAAAATTACAATATATAAGAAAATTATTCGGGAAAGTAAAGAAGGGGCAAATGCATGGCTGGACATGGAAAATCTGCTTTTGGGAGCCAAACAAAAGCTAGCAATAGGTCTGGTTTTAAGGAGCACTGGGACTACTTTAAAGCAGAGTCTGTAGATGGCTCAAATGATGCAGAAAAGGAAAACGTAGTCCATATTTATTCTGTGTTTGGGAAAAAAATGTGAGTAAACTAATTCCTAGGGGAGATGAGGCTCTCCTAAATCATTAGCATCCATGTTTACATTGAATGTGGCCAAAGAGCACCAAGCAGCCAGCACAGCCAACATGTATCCAAAAGCTGGGGAGAGGTTTTTGGGCTCTGCTGCTTGTTTTGAGCAAAGTTCAGGCTGTCACATCTAGATGAAAATGGCTCCTTCCCCCCAACATTCCCACCTGGCAGTAAGGGTGACCTAATTAACAACCAAATGGTCAGCCTGATACAGGACCCAGAAGGCAGGGCTCATCTGGAATTAAATTAAAAAATAATTAAAGGATGTAAGTTCTAATTAAAGTCAGTCAGTGGGTTCTGGTGGAAGAGGTCTTGTCAAATGAGCATGATGTCACTCTGAAATGAACACTCGCTTCCAGGAAAGGGCCCTGTGCACGTCCTGGCTGCGCAAGCAAAGCTCTCAGTGCTCCTTGACGCTCTGATTTCAGTAGATGGGGCTGTGCAGCCCCAGTCAAGCACTTTAAATAGATTTAGAGCTGGCTGACAGGTCTCACACAGGAGGTGTCAATGGGGAATCGTTAGCCAGGCTCCATGGGGAACACACCAGTCGATACTTCCATTGATGATCACAATGAAAATACAAAATCCTCACTCAAAAAATTAACGGATGACAGGAAGATTGATGTAATGGTAAATATTGATGAGCAGGTGGGCTGCCTGGTAATGCTGAGCCCATTCAAACACTGTACATGATAATGCAGCCCAGCACAGGATAACGCCGCTCTGGAGAGGGATTTCAGGCAGTATTTCTGAACAGGGACTGGATCCCAGACAAGAGGGAGCCTCCAGGAAGGGTCACGGGTCACCACGGGTGAGCAGCCCAGCACAAGGCTCTAATGTGATGCTGTGGTGGAAAAAGCTGATGCAGTTCTTGGGGGAGAGCAGGAGAGCTGCACATACTGCACTGCTGGGACTGCCAATGCCACTCCTGCAATTAAGGTGTCCACGTTTAAAGGGGACACTAAAACAGCAGAGCCTGGAGGGATGAGTCATAAAATTGATCTGAGGGCTGAAGAAAATATCATGGTGCAAAAGATTTGAGCTATATTGAGTTTATTGATAAAAATCTGCCACCCACAAAAAACCAGAGTGGTGCAACTGCTTTTATCAGCAAGACGTGCCAGAGGCAGGGACTAGGAAGTGGAGCCCAGCAAATTTGAGGGAGTTTTGGGTCAGGATTAGATACATCTCAGGGATGCAAAGAGAATTAGATAACTCTCAGAATGCAATCAAAACCTCTCCAGGAGCTTGTGGGCAATTTATATCCCTGCAGCACACAGGAGGCCAAAGGGGTGATCTAGTAGACCTAAATTCCACCCAAATGAATCTCAACAGACAACTGGAGCTCCAGGGCTGACTCCTGCCATGCACAGGGTGAAGGCTCAGGAGGGGTGTTTAATGGCTTTAAACTGACAGAGAGCAGGTTTGGAGTAAATGCTAGGAAGAAATTGTTCCCTGTGAAGGTGGGGAGGCCCTGGCACAGGGTGCCCAGAGAAGCTGTGGCTGCCCCTGGATCCCTGGAAATGTCCCAGGCCAGGTTGGACATTGGGGCTTGGAGCAACCTGAGAGGTGTCCGTGCCCATGGCAGGGGCAGGGATTAGATGAGTTTTCAGATTCCTTCCAACCCAAACCATTTTGGGATTCTGTGAGATAGTCCTGGCTTTGTAGCAATGAGGAGCTGGGGTGGCACCAAGCTCCTCAAAGCAGAAGTTCTGAGATACAAGTGCAGCTATCTCTGAGGAGTCCCCATCAAGTCTTGTTCCAGAAGCAAAGTGTGAGGGAAAGGATTCCTCTGTCTTGGAGAAAGCCCAGCAGGGATTGCTGGCTGAGCAACTCAGGAAACCCCTCTAGCCACTTCTCCCTTTTGTACCCTGCTGTATTTGGGACCGATGGCTGCTGTGGGTGAGAGCACTACCTCCCATGGCTAAAGCATCTCTGTGTTGACTCACTGCAGCAAACATTTTGCTCTCTTGCTTAAGAGAGAATGCAGTTGGTTATTGGTTAAAAAATGCCCATCTTCCTACACTCGATTCCCTTTCCATGATTAATGCCAGGCGCCGCAATCTCGGCAGGGCTGCAGCTGGTGCTTAGGTGGCTCCTGTGCCAGCCTGGGTGCTGAGCTGGCAGCATCGTCCTCCCAGCACCAGAGGGGAAGGCAGCCCTAGGCTCAGAGCAGCAGGGCAGGCAGATGCCATCCCAGTGCCCAGGGAGCCCCAGTGCCCGGGCACAGAGGGGCCGTGCCCACTCTGCTCCCTGCTTCTGGAAAAAGCAGCAGGGAGAGGGACCCCATGGTGAGCAAGGAGTCTTGTGCTGCCCAGAGGCACCGCAGGGGGACAAGGGCTGAGTCCAAATCCCTGCTGGCCTTTTGTGGGGACAGAATCCCCTCAGTGCTACGGGGAAGTGCACAGTGCAGGGGAACACATGCCCTTCAGCTGGGACAACAGGAAGCACGACAGAGAGACTTTGAGTCCTTGTGTGGCAGGGCTGGAGATAAGGAATCAGGGCCAGGCAGGTTTTTAATTGGACTGGAATTGAAATTAGAGGGGCGACAAAATCAAACCCTGCTTTGGTATAAAGGAAAGGGCTGGGGGGATCAGGGAAAAAAGCCCTGCAAGTTTCTATGACAACTGGCACAGTAAGAGCCTACACTGCAACCTCGCTTAACATGTTAAAAGCTGCAGAGAAACAACGAAATCCAAAACTTTATTTTATACCAGGTGCAGGAGGGCTGTTCCCAGGGGAGAGCAGGCACAGGGCCTGAAGTTGGTCCAGTGTTCCCATGGCCTGTGCACCCAGTGCAGGGTGAAATGAGTTCAGCCAGCCCCAACAAATCCTCCTGCTGTCCCTTGGGCTTCAGTGACCACTAAAACTAAATCCTTGTCCAAACTTTTCTTGGGCCAGGATACTTAATTCTGGTTATCTGATGCCATCCAGGGCATCCATGTCCTGAAAAACCATGGATCCAGAATGGTTTGGGTTGGAAGGGACCTCAAAGCCCATCTCATTCCACCCCCTGCCATGGGCAGGGCCAGTTCCCACTATCCCAGGTCACTCTACACTCCGTTCACCCTGGCCTTGGACACTTCCAGGAATCCAGGGGTAGCCACACTGCTCTCGGCAATCTGTGCCAGGGCCTCACCATCCTTGCAGGAAAGAATTTGTTCCCAGTTTTGAATCTAAATCTCTTCTCTTTCACTTCAAAACCACTTTAAAACCTTTGTCCTATCACTGTCTGTCCATGTAAAAAAGTAACTCTTCCTCTCTTTAATAAGCTCCTTTAAGTACTGGAAGGCTGAAATGAGGTGTCCCTGGAGTCTTCTCTTCTCCAGGATGAACACCCTCAACTCTCCCAGTCTGTCTCCAGAGCAGAGGGCCCAGCCCTGGAAGCATCTTTGTGGCCTCTTCTGGACCCATTCTGTGTGCAGACCATTCCACCATGATCCTCCAGGCCCGGTGGGCACTCTCAACCAAGGAGCAATAAAAAAGAAAATTAGTAAGAACTGTGTTCATCCAGAGTTCACCAGAGCCATGGTCTTCAGCAGGACCTCCCAGGTACATAATGCAGTGCTGCCCTACCAGGCTGCGGTGGGACAGGGACAGGAGCAGGACAGTCAGGCCTTTGGCAGGGGCCCTGCTCTCTTCCCTGGATACAAATTGGTACTAGTTTCCAGCTTCCCAAACAAACAGCAATGTTAGCTTGGGCAGGGAGCCCAGAGGCCACCGTGCAAACCAGCGGGGTGATGGCTCCTCCATGCCTGAGCTCCTGTCGGATCCCTGCCAGCGCCGCTCCTCCCCGGAGCCATGTCCCACTCCCTCCACAGTCCAGAGGAAAGGCCTGGACCTGCCTGTTCTGAACTGGCAGATCAGCTACACTCCTGCACCCAGTGCAAAGGTGCAGAGCAACCCTCTGCCGTGCCATGAGATACTCCCCAGTTCATTCCCACTTCTGCTAAACCCCAGCTCCCTGCTCCTTCCCACTGCTCATTCCTGCTTCTCCTACCTCCCTGCTCCCAGGCTACTCAGGGTCAGCTCTGCTCTCCATTTCCGGACTGGCATTTGTTGAATGACTACATTTCTCCAAGGTCCCTTTTCAGGATTCTCTTCCTTTCTCTGCAGTCCAAGAGGATTGAAGCCCCTCCACTTGCCTGCCTCCACCTCAGACTGAATCCACTGGTCAAACTCCAGGGGAAATATTTTATAAGTTTGCTGTACAGTTTCAATGGCTCAGCCCCACTGCCAAGATGCTCCAACCAGCACCGGAATCTTCTTTAATTATGTTGTGTGTAAAGATCACTCCTCGACTCTCCAGATACCTACCTTAACCAGGATTTGGAGTTGGAAACAAGGAGCCTGTGTTCATGATCCCTTCTGGAGGGCTACACTCCCCTTCAGCTTCCAACCTGCACCCGCCCAAGGAGCACCCACCCCACAGACTCCAACACTTCCCTTCCACCCTCCACAGCTCTGCCATCCCACTGCCACGAGAGATGTTGGTGATAGTGCTTCATCCTTTCCTACAACCAAAGCTGGGAGCATTCTCCAAACCTGTGCAGGTCGTTTTGGGACAGATTCTTGCAGCATTGAGTGTCCCAATGAGTATCCTTCAGTACAGAGAGGTGGTCTTGGCATTGCTTCTCCTACCCCACAGCTCCCTGGTGTCACTGGCACCATCTCTTCCTCCCCACTTCCCATGTGTGTGCTCCTCCCTCTGCTCAGCATTTGGAACCTGAGCTCCCAGCTGAACAACTCTCAGCCACCACAGAAGTCAAACACAGCCTATATGTGTGTGATTATCATCATTACTACAGCAATAATGTCTGAGGGAAGGAGGTACTGAAATGATAAACCTGGCTTAGGAACACATTGCGGCTATTATGATGGTCCTTAATGCTTCCTCAATGTAAATACTGATTTCCAGAGCCTTAAAACTACCAATATTTATGAGATAATGATTCAGCAAGGAAACACTTTCATCTAAGTGCTGGCATGGCAAGATTGGAGTCTGGGAGATGAAATGTTCTGCTGTAAGGGCCAGGTGACAAAGAATTAGCCGCAGAGACAGCTCCGTGTAATGACTGCAAGGCAGAACAAACAGGAGTTGCTGCTTTCTGGGAGGTGGTTTCAAAGGTTCCTTGTGTGTTTGCACATCTGAGGCTGGAGGACAGAGGGTGGATGGAGACAGAGCCATGAGGTACCTGCCTGGAAGGGCTGTGGGGTCCTGCTGCGGCAGGAAGGGGCTCTGGCACAGCCGGTCTGTTCCACACGGCCACGCCGTCCCGAGGGACGGGAGGAGAGGATCAATGCAGAGCATTTTGTGTCACTGCAGCTGTGTCTCTCCTGACAGTTCAAAGTGCCTGGCAGACATTCCCTGCTCCCCAGTGACGGCTCACTGACAGCCCAGCATCGCCCTCAGCACCAGAGGCAGCACGGGGTGGGGATGAGGGCAGCTCTCCGTGCAAAGCAGTGACACTTTATTAAGCCCAGGTATTTCAGTCTGCATTTGCTAGGGGGTTTATGAGTGTCATTACTACCAACATTTCTTTCTGCTTTAAAGAAAATGAGTTCCTGACACTGAAGAGCAAGTATGTGCCAGGGGCAATTACCAAACACACTGGACAACCTCAGTTCCTGTCAAGACACTTCCACCCAGCCCAGCCAGAAGAGTTATTACCTCCTGTCCCAGGAAAGCCTATTCCTGTCTCTGAGCACAGTGTCCTTGTCCCTGGGTCTTCAGCCAGTGGCTCCTTGCTC
Organism: Drymodes brunneopygia; assembly: GCA_013400955.1. Lineage (NCBI taxonomy): Eukaryota > Metazoa > Chordata > Aves > Passeriformes > Petroicidae > Drymodes > Drymodes brunneopygia. The sequence goes on from VZTZ01009363.1 coordinate 110,885, forward strand.
AGGAAACTGCCTTGACAGAGAAGTCAGGGCCCTGTGTTAGAAGTTTGGAAGGACCTCTGGAAGCCTGGATATTCTGACAGTATTACAGCTGCATCAGCACCTTCCAAAAGTGGGGTGACAAAGGAGTGAGCAGCTCAGGGGCTGGACTGATACCACCCCATGTTTCTACCCCAGTCCCTACAAACTCTGGGATCCCAGACAGAGCAGGGCTGCAGCCAGGGCTGCAGTGGGGGAGGCACATGCTCAGACTGCATCAGATGAGAGTTATTATGTCACAATAAACCATTCTGACATCTGAACATACTGGAACACTTGGAAACACAGGAAGGCACCTGTGCCTATTCACATGGGATGGCTGGAGCAGCCAGTGCAGGTGAAGATACCTGTGCAGATGTTGGACACAATAGACTTGTGGCCATTGCCAACATGCCAAGTTCCTCTCTCAGCTATTTCAGCTATGGGAGCTCTTTATGCGCCTGTGCTGGTCCTCCCTTGGCTAGTCTCTACCCCTTTCAGTTCTCAATTGATATCACTTTTCTCAAGATTAATTTTTCAGCATTCTCAACTCAGGCTGCATCCTTCCATTTAATATGGGAAGAGGGAACATTACTTCCCAGACTAAAAACCAGGAGACCCAGCTCCTGACACGGGCCAGCTCTTGCAGGACTATCTAGAAGCACCATCACTGAAGCCCTTGCAAGCAGAAGGGCTTCTGCCAGAGCAGGCAGCAGCAGTGTTTCAGTTCCAGTAGCTCCATTCTGGGCACCTCTGACTTCCTACAGCAGAGATCCACCTTCACTACACCTCCCTGTGTGCTTTCCACTGCATCTTGGGGCAACCCAGTGGGAGATGTGCACTTCAAAACCTCATGGATGGACTGGGAGGAGGGGAAGGGCCATCAGAGGCTGATGGCTGAGGGTGGACACATCTCCACACCCTTGATCACCACTGGGATATTCCAGGAGCTTAGGAAACACCTGCCTGCTGGCTGAGACAGACTGACGGGAACTGTGAGGTGAGGACAGCATTTCCATTTCTGAAGGGAAGAGGCAACAAAGGAAGGAAAGGAGTGACTCTGGGAGACACAAGGAAATTCATCAGATGTAGTATCTGATGTCCACTGAGGAGGAGGGCAACTGGTTAGAGAAAACTGAACATGGCAGGAACAGAGCAGGAGTCAGTCCCAGGACCAGCAGTGACTAAACTCACTGCTGAGATTTCTGTCATGTGTGTCTTCTTTTTCTGCTTTCAGTACCAACACCTGCTGTGGGAGAGCCCCAAAGCCTGACACAAGAGCAGGGTGGCTCTGACCATGCTCCCACAGCTCAGGGCTTTGGTGGCAGGTAAGCCAATGCCTCAGAAGTCAGAAAAGAAGCAGCACAGTTGAGTTTGCTCTGGCACATGGGAGCTACAGGACCAGCTACACACTGCCAGACTTCTCTCAGCTTGCCAGCCTCGCTGCACAGATGTGTCCAGGAACCACCATAGCTCAGCTCAGCTCTGGGAACCAGCTGCTTCCCATGCTCTGGCTGCTCGCCACCGCCGTGCCCAGGGCTCGGCAAACTGTGAATCTGGGCTGTGGAGCTGCTGCAGAAGAGCTGAGCTGTCTCAAGCCCTTGGCAGAGCCACCAGACCTCTGGCATTTTCCAGCAACCTTTCTCTGCTGAGGAAGACAAGCTCCAGCCCTGCCAGAAACTGAAGGGCTCCACAGAGAGCACCTGGTCCAGCCTTGCAGACAGGTTGCAACAGACACAGTGTGCCATCAGCTGGTGGATCAAAAAGCCAGGTGGGACAGGGGCAATGGTACCAGGCCACATCACAGCCACAAACTTACCCATCACAACACCAAACCAGCCACTGACGAGTGTAAATGAGCTGGGCATTAACCAAAGCCACAGTGTTATGATCTGCTGGGCCAAACCATGGAGGTCCTGTGGCCTTGCAGCACAGAGAAACAAACACCCATAAAATACCCTGCATCTACAGGAGCCCCTGCACTGGCACCCCCCCCACCACTCTGACCCAGCAGCTCCACACCTTCAGCAAGATGGGAAGCCCGTGTTCTCCCACTCAAGGTAGAGAAACATTCCTCATTTCTCAGAGGAGATGAGTTATAAATGCAGCACCACAAACTGTTGCTACCAACCGCCAAAACCCCAGGAAAAGGCAGGAAATCTGAACAGTAAGAGCTCTTTATATATTTGCTCTAAATCTCCTACTTCAAGCTTCCCCAAAGCTTCAGCTGGAACAGAAACATGGGAGATGCTTCAATCTGTTCTAAACCTGCTTGTCGAAACACAGACTCCTCACAAACACAGCACTACACTCAGGAGCATCGAAATCTTGGACAGCTGTTGGGAGAGGTCACAAAAACACGGCCACGAGCTCTTTGCCAAATGTGTGTTCATGTTGCATCCACGATGACTCCATAACCTCCTGTGATATTCCTCTGATCTCCCAGAAAGCCATGAGGGATTAAACAGCCTGGGAAATGGCTCTGGCTGTATTTCCAGAAGTCTTTATCTGCCCGAGGTCTTGGAAAGCTGATGAGCCACAATGCGTTGGGGTGAACAGGCAGAGAAGCTCCCTCAAATCAGACTTCCAGTATGGACCTAGAAATCTGCACCGAGTTTTACAAACTCTTGGTGGCATAAAGAGGAATCAGCAGAAAACTGAAGAACAAACACACACCCCACAGTTGCTCTCCCACCACAGACAGCAAGCAGGCAGATCTGTACAGCGTTCCCTGACATAGCCTGTCACCCCTGGCCATGCCCCCTCTGAGGCCAAGCCCAACTTGGACCAAGGATGCTGCCACGCTGCTTGCAATTCTGGGATGTAGCACAGCAGGAATGCTTGGGAAAGCAGCAAAGAGTGAGCAAGAACAGGACAGTGAGCTTTGGAGGAGAAATTTCCTCAACCCAATTCCTTCTGAATTTTCCAAAGCCATGCTCCCCTGACAATTCTGCCCATAAGAGCACTGTCCCAGAACTTTGAATCCACCTATGTTTTTTGGGTTTTTCTTCAGAAGAAAGGTGATAACCTGAAGACCTTCACTTCCCCAAGCAAAGAAGGAGCAACACAAGGTCCCACAGGCGACATGCTCAGCAGCACAACACATAATTCAGTGCTGGGGCAAAACCCAACCTCTCAGCAGGGCTTTTAACAGAGTTTGTCATTATCCAAATGATGATAGGAACAAACCTGTCCTTCCAGCAAGCAGAACCTTCTTGCCTGGAAGGTGCCATGCTGTGGCAAGGTTCTGTTACCTAATCCACACACCAAGTAACCAACTGCTTGTGTTGGTGGAGTGGTTTGCAGTAACTTTCTCATGTCCATGGCTCTAAAACACCTCTTACCCTCCTGTCCCCCTGTAGCTCACAATGCTGTACCAAACACAGCGGGTGGAAGACAACAGGCACCAGCGTCAATGCACGGCTGCGGGAGATGCACTCTGAGATCAGCCTGTTGTGACACACAGCGAAACCCTTCGGTTCTCCAAAGCAGCTCAGCTGTGCAAGCCAGGAGCAGAGGGAGGCAGAGGTGGGAAAGGTCACCCGTGCACCCCCCTCTCCCAGCTCCGTCCCCCAGGCTCAGTCAAGCTGTCACTGTTCCTTCTGACCTGATGGAAGGATTTGCATATGCCCTGAAGCCAGGATGACTGACAGCCCTTCCACTGTTATCCTCACTTGTGTAATTGCAGCAGCTATTCTTGTACACTGAAATGTCTAATCTTAGCAAGCCATGGAGCTGCTGGGTAATATGGACCAGCCGAGGATTTCCATGCAATTACTCACCACTGCTACTGGCACTTACTTTGGCTGGTAAAAGTCCTTCTTGTCTGCCGATCCCAGGCTCTGCAAGACACAAAAGACAGATGGATTTATTTTTTTAACCCTTTGCCAAGCAAGTATCACTGATGAGAATGTGTGGGGAAGCAGTGAAAGGCACATGTCTGTTATTTTCCTGCCTGATGGGTCAAGGTGGGCTGGCTGGACAGAACAGCTTGGACCTCCAGCCATAGGCAGAGCCCACAGCAGTCAAGGATGTGAAAATAAGAGAGTTAAACTAGAGGTGAGAGGATGCATTAGATCTGAACTCAGTGTACTCAGGCATGTCTGTGTCTCCTGCAGAAGTGTGGCACCTTGTGTCAGAAGGGGACTCAGGTTCTCTCAAGTCTGCCCAGCTGGAAAGAGGACAAAATGCAGGGTTTGGTGGAGGGGCTGAGCCACCACCACTGCAGAGACCCTCTGCCAGGTCAGGGGCTGAGCCCCAGGCCCACAGTGTCTGCCAGGAGGAGGACAACAAAATTCTTCTGCCAAGAAAACTACATCAGACCCCAAGCATGTGCAAAACTGGGAAGCAGAGAGAGCTCCAATGCTAGCTCAGGTTCCCAAGTGCCTCCAACTCCACCCCTGGCATGATGGAGTTGTAGTCTGGGAGCACCACAGATGGGCTGTGCCAGGGTCCCCTGTGAGACCTCAGCCAGGCCAAGCCACCCCCTGGAGATCCTGGGGGCAATGGGCACTGCACAGACCCCAGCTGGGGTGTGGGGCACACACAGAGCGTGTGCGCAGCTCCTCACGCCCCATGAGGCCGTGTGCCCCACACACACGCCAGTCTCCCCCAACACACCTTGTCCCAGAGGTGCCCACAGCAGGGACTGGCCCCCAGCCCTGCTCCAAGGCCCCAGTGCATGACATGAGCTCCCTGAGGGGAGAATGGTACCTGCACGAAGGGATGTGCAGGGCAGGCTGTGCCCAACACCGTGGGATGCTCACGGCAGACAGCACCGGGACAGACAGACACAGACCCACCAGACCTGCGTGTCACCAAAGCTGTTGCACCACCACAGCCCTCTCCTCCTCCTCCTCCTTCTCCTCCGCCTCCTCCTCCTCCTCCTTGTCCTGGGGAAGATCCTTGTCCGAGCACCTTGTGGGGTGGGGGGCGGTGAGCAGCAGCGCGGTGTGGCCCCGGCCCCGTCCCTGGCCCAGCCCCGTGTGTCGGTGCGTGCAGGCACCGCTCGGGTTCCGGGGCGGCTGTTATACTTTTGCTCCGTGGTTGCCAGGCAATGGCGAGCTCCAACTTGAAACAGTGGGAGCAGCGGGGCCGAATGCTAATCAGGGCCGCAAGAGCGATCCCAAAGCTTCCCCTCACCAGCCAAAGCCAAAGAGAGCTCCCACCAAAGCTAGCAGGCAGAGGAGGACCCCAGCTTTTAAGCAGGCAGGGATCCACTGTCACCAAAACATAACCAAAAGGGAGCTCTGGCCAAGCCAGCAAGATGGGGATGTGGTTCTGTGGTGGCTGACCCTGTCCATGGGCATGGAGATGTTGGCTGGTCACCAGCACAGTGGGGAGGCTGCAGCCTGTCAGTCTGCATGTGTGACATCCTTGTGCTCAGCCCAGGGCACACAGAGGTGTGGGTGTAGAGCTGGGAGCACACAAGGAGCAGCTTCCCTTTGGGGTGGGAAGCTCATTGGGAATGGCTGGAGCTGTGCCAGGGGAGGTTTAGGTTGGATCTTGGGAAAAAGCTCTTCCCCCAGAGGATGGTGGGGCACTGCCCAGGCTCCCCAGGGAATGCCAGAGTTCCAGAAGCATTTGGAAAATGCTCTCAGAGATGCACAGGGTGGGATTGTTGGGGTGTCTGTGCAGGGCCAGGGGCTGGACTGGATGATCCTTGTGGGTCCCTTCCAACTCAGGAGATTTTGTGATTCTATGGTTCTCAGATGTCACCTGCACTTGTGCTGATTGTCAACAAGCAAGAGCTCTGAGCAGCCCCACTGGACGGAGATGGGGTCAGCCCCTGGCTGTCCCTGCTGCTCCTCTGACCCCACAGCAGCAAGAAGTTACAGCAAAGCCCCATGAATCAATGGCCAGACACCAAACTGGGCTGATCCAACCCTGGCACAACCTGCCCAGATAGGCGGTGGAGTCTCCATCCTTGGAGATACCCAAGACCCACTGGACATGGTCGTGGGTTTCCTGGATAATCTAGGGTAGGTGATCCTGCACTGAGCAGGGGATTGGGCTGAGAGATCTCCAGGAGGTCCCCAGATCTCCCAAACCACTCCATGCATTCCTGAGGCAGCAGAAAAATGAGCACAGCAGTAACTGCTCAGGATGAGTGATAGGACCTGAGCAATGGGAGCTGTCCTGCAAGCCCACAGCACACACAGGAACAGCTCCACTCCTTCCAGCACAGCATTCCCATACAGTATTTCCTTCCTTCTTTAACCTGACACCCAAAACCCAAAGTGGAACTTCCCAAACTATAGATCGGTTTCAACGAAGTTCATGAGCCACAACAAATTCAGTTCCTTCTGTTCTCTGTGCTAGTGGGGATCACGGAGAACTGCTGATATTTAAGGAGAAATCACCTGCAAACAGCATTCTCGACACTACTGAAACAACATCTGGAAAACCTGCACCCCACACAGCCAGACCCTCCACCTAGCCACAGCAGAGGCCCATGGGAAAAGCTCCCACCAATGCCATAGCCAGCGGAAACTAAGATTTTAGGTATCTGGGATAAAACAATGAGGCAATAACTTTGCAGACAGATTTTTAAAACCCAACAAAAAAATGGGCAGTGATTGCAGCAATGATGAGCCAAAATTATTGATTTTAAAGCTCATTAAGAAAATAGCAAATAAGGAGAAATAGCAGAATTCCAGCAACTTGTCCAAGGAATTGGGCCTGGAGCAAGACTAGGAACTGTGAATCAGCTCCTGGCTGTACCACCACCCCAAAGTCTGGTCTTGACCCATTTCTTCCCACTTTTTGCCTCAGTTTCCCCATATTGCCCCTGCACAGACTTTTGCCTCCTTATTCTCTTTCCAGAAGAGAACAGGACCATGCCTAGCAGGCAGATGGAGTCACATAGGTCATTCCCACCACGCTGCATTTCTCTCTCCTAAGCAAGCACAAAACCAAGGTGGCCATGGATCCAGAGGGCTCTGGGAGAGTGTCCAGGAAAGCACAATAACCACCAGTGAATGGAGCAGAGTTTGCTGGAGGCCTTTCCAAGGACAGGGACATCAAACATCCTGGTAGGAACTGGAGAGAGTTCGGAGCCCAGCCTGTGAAGATCCTCCCCATCGGGGGATCCGTGATGGCTTGGAGAGCTTAATGAGGGATCATGTGGGGTGATGGGAGGCTGTGGGCAGGACCAGCCGTGGGCACTGCCCACTGTAGTGTCACACACAAAGGGACAGCTCAGAATGTCCCAAGGGGCAGCAGCAGGACAGGGACAGTGCCACCAGTGCCACCTCGGTTCCACTGAGTATCACAGCCTCAGCCACATCCACAGGAGGGAAGATAAGGGAGAAGTGGCCAAGCGAAGGGTGGGATGTAAGGAAGCAGGGTCAGACAAAGGGCACACGTCCTGGATCTTAGGAAAAGTGTCCTGGCACTGGGCTTGAACAGAGTTTCAACACGCCCAAGTCAGAGGACAGAGCAGGTTTTACAGCACTCACTAAACAAACCAGTGCAGAGGGGACAGGTGCTGACCTTACTGGGAGTGGCTTGGGACTGGCTTTTCTTTTCCTGCCTGTGCCTGAAGCCTGGGAACTGAAAGAGGCAGAGGAGCAAAAGGTGGCCTGGTGTTTTCCTGTGCCTTCTGGGAGGAAAGATAAATTCCTCCAGGACTGAGAGGGGATCTGCAGGCCTCTATCAATGCAAATAAACAATAAAAGCTCAAACGCCGGCCTGTGTGCATGCTCTGCTCTTGGATGGTCTCCAGGCTTCCAGAGCAGTGACTGCTCGTGGCTCCTGTGCATCAAGGCAGAGCTGGGGATAGCAGAGAGGCACAACTACAGTGTGACTGAGCTCCCAAATCAATCTGGGAGCCTCACAGGCTCCCAGATACCTCCTGCTGCTGCTCAGGATGCTGGGAGCCCCTGGCCATCCTGAGACAGAGGGAGAGGAGCATCACCCAGTTCAGAGTCCCTGTGAGAACCCCAAGCCGCAGTGTGAGTCACCCTCCGGAAGGACCCACTGCTGCTCCTTGCTTGCTCACCTCACTGATGACTCAGGGCTGAGGAAGCACAGCTTAAGTCCCTCAATGAAATAATTTTTATCAGCCTATCTTTCTAAAACAAACACCTCAAGCAAGGCCTGGACCCATCTCCACCCTTTCCTCCTGAGACAGAGTTGAGGGAACATGGGCATGGGTGGCACAGAGGCACCTGTGGGGGCAGGAGCAGCCCCTGCTGCCCTGGCATGTGGCACTGGGCAGGGCAGCCACCAAAACTTCCCAAGATACCCTCTCCATCCCTCCAGTGCCCATGCTCCTGCTGCCAGCAGGGCCAGGAGAGGAAGGTGGGACACAAGGATGCTGTCCCAGATGATGAATGCCCCTGGATCCCTGGAAGTGTCCAAGGCCAGGCTAGATGGGGCTTGGAGAAACCAGAGATAGTGGAAGGTATCCCTGCCCATGGCAGGGGGTGGGATAGGATGAACTTTAAAGTCCTTTCCAATCCAAACCACTCCTTGATTCTATGAATCTGGGCCAACAGTGCTTGAATTTGTTTGTCTGATTTCACTTTTCAGGCACTAAATAAATAATTTTGTGAGTTACACAATGTAGATAAGCTAGCAGCCCAGATTCTCTAGGTCAGCTCATCTCCAGAGCCAGCCCTGCTGGTCCCTAGTCAGAATTAGCACAACATGCTACAGACAGAAATGATGAGTGATTTAAAGGAGTGTGCTGAATTTGAAAATTCAGCCATGCTGAGAAGATAACAGACCTGGGGTTGGAAACAAGGATGCTCATGGAGGGGTTAAGACAGAGGTATTGTTTTATTTATTTCTTCCCGCCAGCAGACATCAATCCTGTTGTACTTTTTCCTCTCATAAATGTTGCCAAGCATAATCTTGGCTCATCTTTTTTCTAGGCAGTGTCCCTGGGAGAACAAAATTATTAGCAAGGCTGAAGAAGCCTCATGCAATTATTTAGCAACTACACCAAAATAATCCCCAAAGACCAGTGGCTGCTCACAAGGTGGCAGCTTTCTAAGTCATTCCAATAAAATCTGGCTCAGTAACTCCCAGTGTAATCAATGCCCACACAAACAAACCAGAGGAAGACTGAGATTTTCCCATGCTAGAAGAGGATTCTGCAAAACAAACTCATGAGCCATCGCTGGCTGCAGGCTGTGCTGCCACACTGCCATTGTCACCTGCTCACCTGCTGGGACCTCAGCATCCCTGAGCTGCATTTGGAGCTGGGCTGGACAGATTCCAGGGGGATTTGGGCATGGGCAGGAGATGCTTGCCCCCCAGGGCAGGGCAGGGTTTGGGGAGCATGGCTGCACAGCCTGTCCCCCCCCATCCCAGCATCACCCTGAATCCTGGTGGTTCTGCTCCCAGGCACAGCCATTCCTCAGACTCTGTGTATCTGCAACATGCTGCAGTTATGAGTAACCAGGAGGTGATGCCTGGCTGTCAGAAGGGGAATAAAATTCAGAGCCTGGGATGTGAGTGGTTGTTTGGGAGGAGGAGGAAGGAGATGGCAGCCCCCACCCCAGCTCACAGCATCCCCCCAAGCAAAGGCTGGAGCAGCCCCAGGCTGGGCATTCCATGCACCCCATCTCCCTCCAGCCCTCTAAGCAAGGGCTGGCTGAGGAGCCAAAGGGCACTGGGACTGCTGCCTCCCCTTCGAGGACTCCAGCACCCATCCCACCTGTCATCACCTGTTCCCAACACTGCACCCCTCAAACAGCCCTGGCACTGCCAGGGCCCTGAGCTAATATAGCCCCAAGCAGCCACAAAACATCAGCTGATGCCAGATGAACCCTCAAATCCTAAAACTTGAACTTCAGGCTGGATGAACTAGATTGCTGAGCTGAAAATCACAGTGATAACTCCTGCCTTCAGTGTGGGTCCCAGCCTGGAGGGAGGTCTCCAGGCCACCAAGCTGGGGGCAGCTTTGCACCCCCAAAGGCCATCCTGGATGGAGAGCAGATCCTGTCTGTGTGCTGAAGTATGGAGAACAAGGAATGGAGAACAGGGGTGTCTAATAAAGGGTGGGTGGCGCAGCAGGACAAATCTGATGGCAGAGGAAGGGTCAGGCGGGGCAGACAGTGCTGCCCAGATGGGAAGGGCTGGCTCAAGGAAAGGAGGGAAAAGGACACAACCCACTGGGAATCATAGAAGGGTCTTTGTCACAGGATGGTGTTTTGGCAAGGCCAAAGCACCAGTGGGACCACGGGGAGGGATGTGAGGCACCAGCGTGTGCCAGCCCTGTCTCACACCATTGTGATCCTGCCTTCTCCTGCCTCGACTGCAAAGGCTCTGAGGAGGGGGTGGCAATCCCCCCCAGACCCACCCCAGCCAGGGGAGGATGCCAATGGCTGCAGCACATTCATTCTTACACAGCTACCTCATCCCCGGCCGCTCAGAGCAGGAGCCTGACCCAGCTCTCACACTCGCCTGCAAACAGCCCTGACCCTGTGCATGCAACGGGGCAGTGAAGCACATCCAAGTTGGGCTTTGAGTCCAATGGAAGGTGAAAAACAAGCTGGAAACCAGAGAAAAGGGGGTTTGGACCATTGAGGCGGGGAGGAGAAGGGAAACATAGCTATTCACACACAGTACACTGAAGTAATCCAGAGAACCAAACCAAGGCACCCACCCCCCAGCAGATCAGCAAACCCCACACTTAGGAGCTGGGGAGCTCGTGGTGTCCTCCAGGCAGCTGTCCCTGCCCAAGACACCACAGACCCACTGGGGAAGAGGGGCTGTGTTTCGGTGTCTCCCTGATGCCACAGTCTTGCTCAGACACCAACCTGACCCAGCCCCTCACAATGCCAGGACATCCTTCTGCAGGCAGGTGGGCACCACCCTGCTCCAGCTCAGCTCAGCAGAGGCTCAATGTCAGCTCTGGCTGCTCACCCACCCTCACAGCTGGAATCCAGGACAGGAGGCCTTGGTGTTTTTCTAGGGCCTGAAACACAAATGTAAACCTCATTCTTTGGAAAATGGGGTGACCACCCAGAGGGTGCTGGCACTGCCCAGTCTCCCCGGGGAATGGGCACGGCCCCGAGGCTGCCAGAGCTCCAGGAGTGTTTGGACAGCACTGCCAGGGGTGCTCAGGGTGGGATTGTTGGGGTGTCTGTGCAGGGCTGGGACTTGGGACTTGGGTCCAGCCTGGGTCCAATACCTGTGGGTCCATTCCAGAGTATTCCATGATTCTGTGATCTCCCCCCAGCCTCTCTCACAGCCCCAGGACAGTGGTAGGATGGGCTCTCCAGGACAGCAGCCTCATCACCGGCCCCTCACCCCAAAGCATGTCTTTGCAGCTCATCTTGGCCTGCCAGCAGGTTGTACACTCTTCAGGGCCAGGCCAAGCCAGTGTAGTGTCAAATTTCCCAACATCATTAATTCTGCTTCCTCTTCCTTGTCCTCCAGCTCGGCGGCGCTCACCCCTACAGGTGCACTGCCCAGTGGAGCAGGGATCTGTGTTGGAGCAGGAGGAAGGAGCCAGGCCTTGGTCCCACAAGCCATGCAGGCACAACTCCAGTGACCCCCCCCAGCTCCCACCATCTCCCTCCCCCAGCAATTCCACCCACACAGCTAGGCTGGCCACAGCACACACCCTCACAGTGACTTGGGGTTCCTTGTCAGCCATGAAAGGAGGACCAACTCCATCCCAGTCTGCCTTCCTGCAGGAGGAGAAGCGAGTCTGCTCATAAGCATCTGCCACAAACTCCCGTTTGCACTCCCTCCTTGCCTTCCCACCCCTTGCAGCATCTTCCCAGCCCTGCTTTCCCCAGCTGAGCCTCTTCCCAGCCACTCTCGCCGTGCCAAGGGGAGCTCACCCGCAAACCCCTCGCAGCTCACACCACGCTAAGGCTGACCCAAGCTTCAAAGCATTTCTTTACTGAGAGCTCATCCAGGAAACTTTGTTTTCTCCACTCCTATTGTACTGCTGCATGCCTGTAGGAATTCTTTCATGCAGACAGCCACACAGGCACGCACAGGCTCTGTGGTGGAGTCTCCCTGTGGAAGGAGCTCCCACAGCCCTGCCAGGGCCAGCACAGACAGACCCTGCACTTGCTGCTCCTCTGGATGGAAGAACCTGTCAAATTGCTGGCAAAACCACTGGATCTTGTAAACCTGCCAACCCCATAGCATCCAGAGTGACATGTACACACAGGCCTGGGCACCTTGGCTCTGTGTTGTCATTCATCCAGCCCTCTGGAGTGGCAGGGAGGGTGCGGAAGGTGCCGGAGGGAGCCGCAGGCACAGGGCTGCACAGTCACCCACCACCAGTACTGCCAGTGGGCTGCACACCCTCCCTTCTCCACTTTATTTTTCCTTCTTTTTTGTGATTACAGCCTGCAAACTATTACAGCAGCTTGGAGAACATTGGGAAGGAGCTGTGCTTGGGCTTAAGTGTTTGCAGGATCAGGGCTGAGCTGCGGAGCTGAACTCGCTGCTATTTATAGCGGGAAGCCATGAGCGCAGCACGTGCTGGAGGGGAGCGTGGTCGGGCCTGTCTTCCTGCTAAAACCTGGTGGGTTCATTTATTTTGCCTCATTTTGGGGATGTCAGCTGCCTGATCTCATAATTGCATTCATGTGTGCCTGGTATTTACAAATGATTTTGTTATTTTTTAATCTTTGGGCACACCAGGTCATAGAATCACAGAGTGGTTTGAGTTGGAAGAGACCTTAAAGCTCATCCCATTCCACCCCCTGCCATGGGCAGGGACACCTTCCACTATCTCAAGTTGCTCCAAGCCCCATCCACCCTGGCCTTAAACATTTCCATCCTCCTACGTGTTTATACTGGTGTATAGGTGAAGTTCTACCTTTCATCACTGGTTAAAAATTTTTTAAAAAGCCTGGAACAGAAGCTGGATCTGAGTAGTCAGCTCCCAGGGCCTGCAGCTAATTAATTACACCCTGTCCTGCAGCGTGCACTTCACACGTGGCCCTGTGTGCCCACAGCCTGGCTGGGTGTCAGCAGCCTGACAGCAGCTCTGCCCGCCAGCCCAGCTAATTATAGCATGGGGAGCAAACGAGGGTGCCCTCCCTGCCCTCCTCTTCCCTCCAGTCCCCTCTCCTCCCTTCCCCTCCCTTCCCATCCCCTCCCCCTCCGTCCCCTCCCTGCTGGTTGCTCTGACAGAGGACCCAGGGCTGCAGCTCGGGCTGGGCAAGACCTTTCCCTGAGGCACCCATGGGGACTCCAGGACACTGGGTCAGGGGGTGTCCAAGGGCCCTGACCCCCCCAGGGTTACCTGGGCAGGGAGCAGGCCTGCCACCCCACCTCACCCTTCACCACACCTCACTGCAGAACCAGGCTGCTGGTCCCATCCCATCCCTCCTGTCCTTCCAGCCACCCCACCTCTCCTTGGACAGAGCTCTGCATCTCCCTTGTCTCTCCCGCTGCCTTCATACACCCTCTGCACTGGGTCTGGGGGAATGCCTCCAGTCTGCCTGGAAAACCAAGCTCATGGCAATGTCCCTCTCCTCCAGCAGCCTCAGCCCCTTGGCAGGGACAAGGCACCAGAGGTAAGTGGACCCCAGCGGGGTGTCCCACCTCCACTGCCTGGGGTTTGCTGCCCCACAGGGCACCACAGAGCCCCGAGCAGGCAACGCCTTGGTCTCAGTGAGCTGGACTGTGACAACAAAGCACAGCACCCACAGGAAGTGTCCTCTGCCATCAAACCACTCCTGGGGTAACACACATGGAAAATGGAGAGGATCTGAGCAGAACAGGGATCCGGGGGACCTGGTTGGTCACCACCCACAAGTTATTAACAACCACAGCACACATGAGACCTGCACGGACATGAACGGGGCAACAGGAACCGAACAGAACCCAGCCCTCGCCTGAGAAAGAGAATCCTACAGGGTTGGAAGGGACCTTAAATCTCATCTCATTTCATCCCCTGCCATGGGCAGGGTCACCTCCCACTGTCAGCCCTGTCCAACCAGGCCTTGGACACTTCCAGGGATCCAGGGGCAGCCACAGCTTCTCTGGACAACAACATCCACCCAGAGTTCAAAACACCATTGGAGAGCAGTTATCTCATGCTTTTGGCCCTGAAAGTGGCTCCCCAAGGCCACACAACATCTGACTCAAACAGTGTAAATGTGAATCCCCACTCACGGGAATGTGGCTGCCACCACAAAATGATCTGAACTGCTCCTAGCCCTGGAGGAAGAGCAGGGCTGTTTGCAGAATGAAGTGCCTGCTGCAAAACAAGGCTGCTCCTCACAGCTGGCCTCTTCATCACCTTCCTCTTCCTACTCAGTACCCAGCACCAAGCCCAATGCAGGGGAAACCTGCTCCTTCTGCACTGCTCATCCTCGGGGAGCTGATAGGGCTGGACAAACTGGGTGCTACAGAAGGCTACAACACACTCCTGGGGTGCTGCCTCAGCTTTATCCCAAGCCAACAGGAGCTAAAATGTGGTTTAGTAAGGACAGGGAGAGGTGTGACTCGGAGGGGGCACCGGAGCTCCACCAATACAGAGCAAACAGCAAACAGCAAACCCACTGCTTAGACATAGCAGGAACCACTTCACTACCTGGGTGACACTGAAAGATCTGTTTTGAGCACCCCTTTGCCACACCATCACTGGCCCAAGGTAACTCCTCTAGGCCTAAAAATTCACCTTTACTCTCCAGTTAAAAGTGTCTGTTTGTTTGTTTGTTTGTTTTAAACAGGGCTTGTAACGTATCAACCAACCCATTTTAGAGCAGCAAGCTCTCTGAAATTCATGTGAAGCTGTGGCTGCCCCATCCCTGGAAGTGCCAGGCTGGACGGGGCTTGGAGCAACCTGGGATCATAGAAGGTGTCCCTACCCACGGCAGGGGGTGGAGTGAGATGGCCTTTAAGGTCCCTTCGAGATGGGTCCCTTCCATCTCAAACCACTCCATGATTCTAGGATAATATGCCACAGGTTTTTGGGAGCATCACCAACATGAACAGACAAAAAGGAACTTTATCTATTTTGGTTACAGGTGAGGCTTTAAGAAGAAAAGAGCCCCTGGAGCTTTGCACATTTCTCTTGTAACAGCCTTTCCTGAGGGATGGAGGCACTGGCTCAGTCCTGGCCACCCATTTCTCATCCAGACATGAGAGAAGAAGGAGCCAGGGGATGAGGATACCCCTCCAACCCCACAAAGCACACCACTTCCCACAAAGTGCTTTCCACACTGCTACCCACCCAGTAGTAAGACTGAGGTCAGCAGTGAGGTGGGGACAAGGATGTCCTTGTCACGTCCCCAAGTCCACTTTCCCAAGTGGAAAGAGACCAGGACAGCCAGTCCCTCACTGCTCCCCCAACTGCATCCATACCCTGAGCATTTACACAGGCTCCAGACAGCCCATCACCACCAAATATTTAGGAATAAAACTCTATAAAGGAAGCACAAGACATACTACAGAATAAATTGAGTACATTAGAAAAAGCCCGGAGAGGAAAAATAGATTTTTGGAATGTGTTCTCAATCTCATTAATTGGGAAGACAGCCTTGGAGGGGGAAAAAAATGATTATGTCCTCCCCAAACCATTATCCACTCTTCAGAGTGTATCATATGAAAACAGTTATATAAAAGAATAAATTATATTTGGAATGGCAAGAACCCCAGAATAAAGCTAGGAACTCTGATGTTCCCATATAAAGATAGGAGACAGTTATCTGTTCCAAATTTTCCAGTTTTCTGCTGCGCCAATTCAAATTCACTACATACCAGCATGGCCATATAAAGGGGACCCCACCCATGTGAGCTTGGAAAGAGCAGTAATCCCCCAAACTATCAATTTAATGTATGGGGATAGAAAATGAGGGAAGAATGTACTCCCAGAAAGAGCACTCTGTTAACGACATGGCACAGGGCTCCAGAACGTGCACACAGGAATATCATTTACAGGGACTTTTGCATTGTGAGTCCAAGCTGAAATCAAGATTTCTGCACGCAGACACCGTCAATGCTGCAAATTAAATGTCCGCTTCCAGATACAATGTGAACTTTATTTTTGTTTTATTTTCTATTATTTGCTCAGTGTCACGTTTCTTGGCCAGCACTAGGAAATCATCTCTTCCCTGGGGGGTTTTAAATTAATTTTCAGCCTATCTTGCCCAGGCTCTCCTGAGCAGCAGAGGAGTGAGGATGGCTCAGAGCAGGGCTAGCACCAGGCAGGGTCCTCTCAGCCTGACCCCTGTGGAGGTGTTCCAGTCCCAGCCTGCAATGCCAGTGCTGACCACAGCACCCAACCACGCAGCAACCCCCACACGGGCAGTCTCAAGTTCCCCCTTACCCTGCACTGGATCCGAGGTGGATAAAAATCCTCCTTTTTCCTGAATTTCTGCAGATGCAACATAGCATTGGGAATGCTGTTAGCATGAGCACATGGTACTGGTGTGGACTCAGGCACAACAACGATGGGCAGGTGACACAAACATGGGAGGCAGAATGTGCCCCTGGGTCTGGCCACCCACTCCCAAGCCCCCAGGAACATCCTGTCATGGTTGAAACTGCACAACAAGCTGGTTCCTTGTCTGAACTACACAAACAATACACAAAGTACTTTCCAAGTTTCCTTTCCTGTCTGGAATTCCTATGCAGAAGATCCAGCAACTGCCCCAGCAGCTCCATATTCCTCCCACCAGTCCTGTGGAGCCACTGCTCACAGCAGGAGGTGAGAAGATGGGAAGGATGGCTAGGGGATGGAAATCTGGGCAAGGGGATGGAAATCTGGGCAAGGAGATGGAAATTAGGGCTACAGCCCATCTTTCATCAGTTTTTAAACCAGTCAAAGGTTGGGCACAGAGCCCTCTTGTCACTGGTTTGAAGCTTCCAGGTCCCCCTCCTGGAAGCATTCAAGGACAGGTTGGATGGGATTTGCAGAAGCCTGGCCTGGAGGAAGGTGTCCCTGCCCATGGCAGGGCATGGGTACAACATGAGCTTTAAGGTTCCCTCCAACCCAAACCACTCCATGATTCTACAAAGAAGCAGCCTGAAGAAGAAATTATTTTCTCCAGCTCTACCAATCTAATAAAAACCATTACAAAACGAAACCAAAAAATAAAACCTAAAAAATAAGAACCTTCTAGAAAGCACCTCTGCTGATGCCCTGAGACCATGATGAGGACCGGCAGCACCACAGCTGAGCTCCCCCCGCTCCATCGGCACCACGCAACACCGGCGCCGCAGCCGGCAGGGCCCTGGAAAGGAGCGGGCAGCCAACAGCGAGCCCTGTCCAAACCATCAGGATGGATATGCAGATAAACCAGGTCAGAGAAGTGTTTCCATCCCGGCCAGACAGTGACTAAGAGACAGCATTAATTTGTTACTCAGCCCGAGTTTAACTTTTCAGACCAAGAAGAGCCAAACGGTCGTTCCAAGTGAAAAAATACTGCAGGATGCATTCCTTTTCCCTGTCCCAGGAATACCCAGGGATTCATGATTTCAAGATGGAGCTGACAGCTCTTTCATATATCACTAAGAATAACAAACCAACCTTTCTGTTTTTCTTTTCATTCCCCAAATGCTATTTACTGGTTGCAAGAAGCCACACGTCATGTTCACACAGCACTCCGGGGAGGTGGGGCTGGACAAGCTCTACATGCTCCTTAGTGCAGCACATCAAACCACCACAGACAACAAAAAGTTGTTTTATTGGCAGTCCTGCTGTCTGCACGGAGAATGGAGTGTGTGTGAGGGAGCATCCACCTTCCATCCCTTTCTGGACTCAACGTGAAGGCTGCTGGGAGCTTTACCAGAGATGTGAGAACACAAATGACAAACCCTTTGGAGCTTGAAAGCCCTTCCAGATTCATTCAGAATTTGATAACCTGCTCCAGCACCTGTGCCTGTTGCACTGCCTGGCTGGGACAGTCCCCACACCCTAGCAGCTACAGGACAGCACCTGCATGCCAGGGTGCAGGGAGGGACGTGCATGCCCAGGTGAAGGGACAGCAGCCCAATGCCTCACTGCAGGGCCCAGGGACCCCAGCACCACACAGAGGGTTGGGTATCACCAGAACCTATCACACAACAGCATTTTATTAATTTTTGCCTTCTGGGGCCTCCAGAAAATGGTGTTTTCAATGACTGGGCACAGAGACTCATTCAACATAATGCCAAGATGGTGGCAGTTGTGCCCAGGGAGTCATCCCTAGCTCCACTGGGGCCCTCCTGTCCCCAGGCAGAGGCTGCAAGGCATGCGGCACCACAGGGTCCCTGGGATGCCCCACACCACTATCAAGCATTTGTTCCTGCAGGCAGAGGAGATTTGATGCTGTCAGCCTGGCCAAGTGCTGCCCAGCAGAGCTCTAAACAAACACTGCCAGAGCACTCATGTCCAACTCCATCTGCAGATGGAGCAGAAGGGATGCCCATGACGTGATACAGCCTCAGTAAATCCTGCCAGAGAGCTCTGACCACGTCCTACCTACATCTTGTTGTATAAAACCGTGGTCTGTCTCACAGCAGGTCAGGTCAGAGCTGTGCAGAGCTTTCAGCCCCAGCATCCCTCTCCTGAAAAGCTTCCAAACCAGCTCTGCCAAGGGGACATGATCCAGAGCTCCAAATCCACCTCCCTGCAGCCATCCAGCACGAGAGCTGGTACCACACACTGCTGCCTGGCCCCTTTGGAACCCAAACAGTCCCTTCTCCTTCACCACTCAGGAGCTGGGAACCAGTTTTAGTCCATAACCAAACAAGCCTAAAGAATGGCTGTGGGACGGTGGCGTGATGGGAGAGCCCAGAGAGGCCCAGCCCCACGAAGGACCTGGGTGGCAACACGCTGTCACTTGAGGGACAGTGTGGTGACAGTCCTCACGCCCCCTGGACATGGAAACCAGGGAGACAGGACACACTTGTTGTCCAGCAGAACCCCAGGCAGCTCCAGCGGAGCTGGGCTGCTGTAGGAGGGCAGCCCGGGCCAGCGTTCCTGGGCAAAGCAACAGGCACGGAGAGAGGGCTCTTACATTGAGGCAGGGCATCCTCCCGCGGCAGCTGAGGCGAGTCGGAAGGGCTGTGCTGAAATGCAGCAAGCCGCTCAGGAGGCAGGTGACACATCCTGCGTGCAAAAGGCACATCTCCAACCTGCTGGGGCTTTCAGGGCTGGGCAGGGCTCCTGCTCCTCCCCGTCCCACCCACAGCCCTTCCTTGCGGCACCTACTCCCAGTCCCACCCTGCGGCTCCTGCCGTGTCCTCATGCTCACCCCATCCCAGGGGCTCCTGCCCAGCTCCGGCTTGGAGGGCAAGGGAACCCTCCAAAACTAGGGTAAGGATTGGGTCAAACGCACACCCCACTTAGCCATGGCTCAGAGCCACAGCAGCTCAGGGCCAGCTGCCACAATGCCATTTGAGAGGTCCCTGGCATGTCCCTGGTCAGGCACAGCTTCTCCTCTGGCACATCTTCCCACACACAGGGGTCTGGGCAGAGCTCCCCTCTGCACTCCACATGGCAGCAGTCCCCCAGGATGCTTGCTGAACCCATCTGGCCTTCACCACAGCCAGAGCCACAAAGTCTTCATGAACCTCATGAAAAAAGTACTGCCTTGAATCCATTTTTTCTTTTTCCTAGTAAATCTCTTTGGTATCCCCCTAGTCTGATGTGAAATCACTCACCATCTCTGTAGTACTCAGAGCTGCACAGAAGAAGCTGCTTCTTCTCTATCGTTCTCTTCTTCTTCCTTCTTCTCTCCTCCTTGTCCTCCTCCTCTCCCTCCTGGGTGGCCAGGCTCTCCCTGCCGGGAGGGCAGCAGCCTATTCCAAGATTCCTATCCGGCCGCCCACAGCCTCTCCCAACAATTACAGGCCTCTGCGGCTGTCCCAGGTAAGCAGCAATGACAGACCCCGAGGCAGCTTCCATGGAAATGTCTGTTCAGAGGCAGGGTTACCTGTCCCTGCCAACTCCTGCCTGGAAAGGAGCATCCTGCACACCCCAGCAGTGTGACAATCCCAAACAACTGGATGGAGGGAAACAAAATGACATCAACATGTCCCTAGAAAACAAGGGTGTAAGTATTTCCTAGGGCCCCTGCATCATTCCAGTGGCCCCATCCCCAGTCCCATAGCTTCTTCCCAGCACAAACAGGTCAGTGGGGCTGGAGTGGCCACCCCAAAAGCTTGCATGAGCCCAACATTTGCAAAGACAAAGTGATCCTTTAATGTCACATCGACATCCAAAGATTATTGTTGAAAACCCACAGGACAATCTTTGGCAGGCACACTCGAGATGTGGGTGCTGGGGACCTGGGCAGTGCAGGGAAGGGCCCTGGGCAGCAGCTGCAGGAGAAGCCTCAACCCCTGAGCTCGGGGTGCAGGTGTTACCCAGAGAGGCACAGCCAGGGCTGGCAGTGGGGCACAGATGTGATTGATGTGTGCTCGCTTCATCTCTGACTTCCTGGGTGTGAGCACAATGAAAGCCCAGAACCCCCATCCAAAGGGCAAAGCTGGGAATTCCCAACTCCAGCAGACACCAAGCCCACGCTGCTGATAGAAACTGCCGGTATAAAGTACAGCAAGGCTACAGCTGCTCTCCCCACAACCCCCTCCATACTCCACAAGCAGCAAATGACATTGTTTCCCATGTCCCATCCCACAGGAACCACTGAAGCCATCACTCCCCTTCCCTTATCCCAGTGTGACTCCCAGCCCTGCCCAGCAGCACTGGCCCTGCCACATTGACACTCAGCACAGACTCACCCCAGCTTCCCTGTGCTTTGAAAACAGCAGCCTCTGACCTCAGGAGGGGTTTGTGTCCTCAACAGGGGAGTGTTTCCCACTCCTGCAGTCTGTCCCATAAAAGCCCTCACACCTCCCCGCTGAGCAGGGCAACCAGAATCCCCAGTGCTGTCCATCCACTGCCCAGAGGCAGCAGCACTGCAAGGAGTTCCCCAGCCACTTTCTGCTGGTCTGCCTGTGTATTTTAGGGACACGTGACACATGGGCACACCAGGGAGTATGCAGGAGCTTCTAGTCCAGCACAAGCTTGTGGCAAGTGAACAGCACCCAAATCTCACTGACCACAGGTGCAGAGAGTGACTTAGAAATAAATATGAGTATAGATCTCTAGGAAGGGTGAGGAGGAAAAAGGCTGAGGAAGAACTGGCTGAACTGGGATAAAGAAACTCTTGCTTCCAGACCCCGTTTCTCTCCAGAAAGAGCCCAAACTCAACAGGAGCTTCTGCTAAAGCTTCTGATCTTCAGTCAGGTTTAGCTCCTGGGCACCACATGACACAGCCAGGGATAGCCACTGCCCAAATTCAACTTTAATCCAAATAATACTAAAAAGGTACTCCAGGGATTAAGCGACCTGCCAAGCTACAGGCACACCCAGGGACAGAAAGCTAATGGTGTGTGTCACAACAGGGCTGTGATCACATGGCCCTCCTGGCACTCACCCCATGTGCCTCAGTTTGCCCAGTCATTATGGGCAGGTGCAGCACTGCCCAGCTCCTGCAGGGCAGGGGGAGGTCAGGTGATGTCACAGAATCATGGACTCATAGAATCATGGAATTGTGGATTCATGGGATCATGGGATCATGGTATGGTTTGGGTTGAAAGGGACCTTAAAACCCATCCCATTCCACCCCCTGCCATGAGTAGGGACACCTTCCACTTTCCAGGTTGCTCTAAGCCCTGTCCAGCCTGGCCTTGGACACTTCCAGGGATCCAGGCGCAGCCACAGCTTCTCTGGGCACCCTGTGCCAGAGTGTCCCTGCCCCCCTCACAGGGAACAATTCCTTCCCAATATCCCATCTAGCCCTACTCTCTTTCAGTTCAAATCCATTCCCCTGTGTCCTATCACTACATGGCCTTGCAAATACACACACACACACATATTATGTATGTATTTGTACTTAATGTTTAATAGTGCTGTCCCAGGACTGCTCCCATGGGAAGCACAGCCCCACACTGCTTTGGCCGGGGGTTGGGATGAATAAGCAGGAGGAGGGAGGAAAGCCACGGCCCTGGGGGGTCTGCCTGCAATCAGGCAGCATTTCAGCAGTGGTGAGGGAAGAAATTAAAGAAATAAATCGTATTTGTTCGTGCTTAGTGAACACTCACTAGAGAGTCATAATGAAACCATGCATATGCTTTTCCAGGCAGGAGACAGCGGTGCTGGGAATCAGAGGCTGGTCCCAGGGTGGCACAGGGATGTGGGTACTCACAGCAGGAACAGGATGGATGCTGACAGGGAAGGAGGTGTCAGAGCACAAGGAGCTGCGGCTGGGGATGTGGGGTAAAGCAATGGATTTGCTATGCCTGAAAAGCTGGGTTGAGATGGGATGGTGGGAGAGGAGCTGAGGGAGGAGAGGGGAGGTGCAGCCTGAGCCCTGCAGTTGGCACAGCAGAAAACCCCCGTCACAGGACAGATCTTGCCTGATGCCACCATGGCACTGCTGGGGCTGGGGATCACCTGCTCCCCTGCCTGTCCCCTGCCCTTGGAGCATCCCAACACCTCAGGATTCCTGGCAGCAGCACAGCGGGCATGGCTGCCTGCTACAAAAAATTAATTGGGAAAGCCAGTTTTGGGGCAAAAGGACCCTTTTTGGAGAGGAGAAAAGAAAATCTTAAAAAAAAACAAACGAGAAAAGGGAAAGACAAAACCGCTGTGTAAGAGATGAAAGAAAGG